>VIAB01008918.1:36193-46938 GCA_009801035.1 Oophaga pumilio
TATAATATTTGTGTCATTCTCAAAATTTTTGACCATGACTGTATTGTTACATGGAGGGAACAGAACACGTATGTCTTAATAAGATCTAGAATTCTAAAAGGGTTCATACAACTAACCAACATGCAGGTGGTAGCCAAGGTTCACTTTTTCTATTGAGGCACGTCGAACTCTAGTTAAGCCACTGTCAATACGGTTTTTCCATCTATAAAGAGAAATCTGCTGTTAGGGCCCCGTCACACATAGCGACTCACCAGCGATCCCGACAATGATATGAACTTGTCAGGATCGCTGGTGTGTCGCTACACAATCGCTGGTGAGCTGCCAAACAGGCAGATCTCAGCAGCGATCAGGACAGCGACTATGCTGGTAACAAGCGATGCACGTTGCTTAGTTACCCGCAGTGTACGTTAGATACCAGCACGCTGGTGCAGGGAGCTGGTAACCAAGGTAAGCAGCGGGTTTCTAAGCACCGCCCGGCGCTTAGAAACCAGCTGTTTACCTTGGTTACCAGCTCCCCTGCACCAGCGCGCTGGTATGTAACGTACACATCGGGTTTCTAGGCGCCGCACGGTGCCTAGAAACCCGATGTTTACCTTGGTTACCAGCTCCAGCTCGCTGATCGCTGGTCTCCCGCCTGTCACACACAGCAATGCGTGCTGGCCAGCGGGAGACCAATGATCAAAAAACTGTCCAGGACATTCCAGAGCGATCAGCGATATCCGGCAGGGGGGCTGGTCGCTGATAAGTGTCACACACAGTGATATCGCTGGGGATATCGCTGTTGCGTCACAAAACTTGTGACTCAGTAGCGATCTTGCTATGTGAGAAGGGGGCTTTACTCTATTTGCTGAATCCTGCAAGTGTGCAATTTCTAGTTAGTGCCTGGAGCCACAGCATACAGTGAAGAAGGCCGAAAAGGATAAGTGTGACACGGGAAGATGGAAAGTTGCACAGAGGACTTTACGGATGGTGGTGGGGGTGACATGAGAACAGAACGGTGAGGTAAGTATTGTTTGTTTAATTTTTTCACATTCTATGTTTTTTATGCTTTAGAGTTTGAAGAGAATCCAGAGCACAATAAGGAGCATTCAATTTGTAATGAATAATGTCCAAGTGAATCAAATTTCCCTGTTAAATTTGTGTGATTTTCTAAAATTGAATCTTGGCAGATTTGATCAACCTGTACATGTTATCCATATCATGCAACGTGGTATACATTAACGATGAGCGCTATGGTATCACTTAAATTGTGACATTGACTTGTGCTTTGACATTCATCCTTCACTTTATTGTTTATATTGATCCTATGTTTCAACATGACTGTATACATTTATCCAGGTCTTTACTATTGCTTTGTGCATCCTCACTAAGCTAAATGTCAAATGTTTCCCTGTGCATTGGCATCACTGTACTTATTTTCAATGTTCTGTAATCTTCATGTGTTCATCATTACAGTGCAGTGACAAAACTGTATGTCTGAACCTTGTACTTTGACATGACATGAAATATTTTTTGATCTGCAACGTTGTTTCCATTATTCATTTTGCAATTTTCCTATGTGATGTGACATCTCTGTGCATCATCACAGTACAGTAATATACCAGTGTTATCCTAATGCTTTGTGTTTACTATCTGCAATTTTCTTTTACAGCAACATCTCTTTGTTAATTATTCCTCCATTCAGATTATAGTATACATTATTTGTATAAAATAACATCTATGAGTATCAAGGATGAACACCATGGCTATGGTAGTAAGCAAGGCTGAGCTGCAATAACAACCAAGCACAGGAATAAGTCACAGTCACAGTTTCTGGAAAAATAGCACCTTTTATTAAAGATAAGTGGATCAAGCAATGGAGGAACAAATTCAAATCAAATTTCCTTAACCCCTTAACCCCAGAGTTATTTTCATTTTTGCGTTTTCGCTTTTTGCTCTCCTTCTTCCCAGAGCCATAATATTTTTATCTTTGGGTCAACATGGCCATGTGAGGTCTTGTTTTTTTGCAGGACATGTTGTACTTTTGAATGACACCATTTGTTTTAACATAATGTGTCATGTAAAATGGGAAAAAAATTCCAAGTATGTTGAAATTGCAAAAATAGTGCAATCCCACATTTTTTTTTGCTTTTGTTTATTACCATGTTCAATAAATGCTAAAACTAAATTGCCATAATGATTCTCCAGGTCATTACGAGTTCACATACACCAAACATGTACAGTTGTGCTCAAAAGTTTACCTAACCAGGCACAATTTTTGCTTTCTTGGCCTTTTTTCAGAGAATATGAATGATAACGGCAACATTTTTTCTCCACTCATGGTTAGTGGTTAAGTGAAGCCATTTATTGTCAAACTACTGTGTTTTCTCTTCGTAGATCATAATGACAACCCAAAACATCCAAATGACCCTGATCAAAAGTTCACATACCCCATTTCTTAATACCGTGTATTTCCCCCTTTAACTTCAGTGACAGCTTGAAGTCTTTTGTGGTAGTAGTGGGCGAGGTTCTTTATTTTCTTAGATGTAAAGCAGCCCTCTCTTCTTTGGCAAAAATCCTCCAGTTCCTCTAAGTTCCTGGGATGTCTAGCATGAACTGTGTGCTTGAGATCTCCCCAGAGTGGCACAATGTTATTGAGGTCAGGAGACTGAGATGGCTACTCCATAACCTTCACTTTGTCCTGCTGCAGCCAATGACAGGTCAACTTGGCCTTGTGTTTTGGATCATTGTCATGTTGTAACTTCCAAGTACATCCCATGCGCAGCTTCCAGGCTGATGATTGCAAATTTGCCTCCAATATTTGCTGATAACGTGCTGCATTCATCTTTCCTTCAACTTTGACCAAGTTTCCTGTGCCTTTGTAGCTGACACATCCCCAAAACATCAGTGATCCACCTCCTTACTTTACAGTAGGAATGGTGTTCCTCTCATCATAGGCCTTGTTGATCTCTCTAAATGTAATGTTTATTGTTGTAGTCAAAAAGTTCAATTTTGGTCTCATCACTCCAAATAATCATGCTTCCAGAAGCTTTGAGGCTTGTCTCTGTGCTGTTTTATGTATTGTAGGCGAGATACTTTGTGGTATTTGCGCAGTAATGGCTTTCTTATGGTGACTTGACCATGCAGACCATTTTTTTCAAGCATCTCCTTATTGTGCATCTTGAAACAGCCACACCTCTAGTTTTCAAAGAGTCCAGTATTTCAGCTGATGTTATCCCAAACAATTTTCATGGCCGTTGTGGTCGAAATTTTTGTTGGTGTGCCTGACCGTGGTTTTGTTTTTTAAGAGCCCCTGATTTTCCATTTGTTAATCACAGTTTGAACGCTGCTGACTGGCATTATCACTTCCTTGGATATCTTTTTGCATCCCTTCCTCTTCTATACAGTGCAACTATTTGTTCCTGTAGATATTTTGACAATTCTTTTGCTTTCCCCATGACTCACAATCCAGAAACGTCAGTGGCTGGATGAAAGAACCTTGTCCTGCACAATTGCCCACACTGCGGAAGCAGAAAGTGGGCTGTGGTCATTTTGAGTTGCAATGTGGGCTTCCTCATAATGCCCTGCAGCTCTGACATCTTGTGGATTAGCATAATTTGTACAGTGGTGACTGTCTGGGATCAGCGGTTCCCAGTAGAATACAGTTTTTATGGTAGAGTCATTTTCATCTCCAAAGTCACTGGATAAGTCTCTATCTCCTGTAGAGTGCAAGCTCTGATATTCAGTGGGGGTATCTCTCTCCTGTAAAGTGTGAACTCTTACGGTCAATGGAGTCCTCACTCTCTCTCTCACATATAAAGAGTAAGATATTTTAATCAGCTTGTTTCTGTCTATCTCATGAAGAGTGTAAGTGCTTATGGTCAGTGGTGACCTCTTTCTCTTTGTCGCTCCTCTCCCCCAGATTTTTTTTCTGAGCAATTATAAGTTTTCCAGTATTCAGATTTGCTCAAATTTATTTGGAACAAATATAACACTTTGTGAAAATTCTGTGAATCTGAATTTCAAAAGATCCGCTCACCTCTTCTTTTAATTTATGATATTTTATAGAAACCCTTGACAATGTTTGTACATTCACAGGCTTCTGTTCAAAAATATCCACAATTCTCTTAATAGTGCTAGTCTGACTTTCCCTAACAGAGACTATCACAATGATCCCATAACAGAGTTACCACGAATACTGCCCTTAAAACGTTTTCCACAGATCTTTATAACTGTGCGATCCAGCTCTAAAACACCCAAAACGCTAACCAGTGTCCCTATAAGATCCTACCAGAGTCAGCACATTGGAAAATATTGACTTAAAGGGAACCTGTCACCAGTAATAACGCTGTTAACTAGCAGATATGCAGATAATCTGCAGCTTAACAGTGTTATGCACTCCGGCACCTGCAGAAAATGAGAAAATGATCTTTATTCTGCCCGCCAGCATTTGATTTTCAGTCATATTGTCAGTCCTGACTGACACTGGCTCTATACATTGTGCTGGCAGGGAGAATAAAGATCATTTTCTCCCCACTGCATACGGCTACGTGCAGGTGCCAGATAGCATAATAATGCTGTTAACCTGCAGATTAACCCCATATCTGCAGCTTAAGATCGTTATTTCTAGTGACAAGTTGCCTTTAAATTTAATATGCTGAGAATTTGACTAAGGGCAGGTGCAGATGACCGGTTTTTCCATAATCGATAAAATCAGTCCGATTATGTTAATCAGACTCTGTTCAGACTCTGATCAGACTTTGATCAAACTTTGATCAGACTATGATCCAATTTTCTCTGAGGTACAGAGAAAAAAAAGCTTATCCTCTATCTCAGTAATGTCATCTCTTGTTTCTATAATGTCATCTGAATTTTTCCATGGACCCATAGAGTTGAATGGACAAGTGTCATCTGATTTTAGGAGGCAAATTGTGCATGGTGCGATTTTTATTTTTCCTCTGACTGAGTGGATTGAGGAAAAAATCGAACATGTGCTCAGCTCCATAAAATATAATGGGTACAAGTGCTATCCGCCCAAACCCACGGATAGCACTTATCCGAGTTATACTGTTGTCTGCACCTGCCCTTAGGTATACCTAATTTACTGAAGGGGAACATGTGGGATGATGTATTGGGCTCATCATTAGACAACTTTACCACCTCTTGTTTTTTATTGTAAGTTTTTTTTTTCTCGCCAAAGTTTTGCGATTAGCATCAGTCAAAAAGAGGCTAACTCCTCAATTAATGTGGCGTATTGCATTTATGTCAGGATTTTGGCAATAAGAGCACATTTAGCTTTGAAAATCTTTCTACATGTCTAAGGGTAGACAAATAGCCCAATAGCTGTGTATAAATGGCTACCATTACTGTTAGGCAAGTGGAAAGCTAAAACTAGCACAGCTGGATATTTGCTTCAACATCTTACATCCCTTAGCATGGAAGCAATATAGTGGCTAGGCAATAGAAAAGATTTTAGTGTGCTTTTATATAAGTACCGTAATTGTACTAAGCAACTTATTAGCTTTTCGTCCAAAAAAAGACTTTTCGCCAGTCCATTAACTCATTTGTTCTAAGGGCAAGTAGCAGAAAAGTGCATGGCATTGGAAGCTAAAACACATGGAGAGAACATTTAATGGAATAAAAGAGAATTTCAAACTTTTAGCTGTAGAGCATAAGTAGCTGATAGCACTTTAATTACCGGAAGCACTTCATTGCTGAGAAGGTGCAAGGAGAATTATCTATAGTCTTAAAAATCCTGGTAAGCCTTACTCTTTTATTCCTGATCCACAATAAAAACTAAACTTCATGTTCGTGATTAAAACTTACTTTTATTTATCAAGAAAACATTATGTTCATTCTTTTAAAGTTTATCTTTAACATACAAATGTACATTAACAGAGGTAAACTGTATAGTACACGTGAAATATAGGAAAAATAAGCAATTTTCTCTAGATCTCAGGTATCTTTGGCAACAATCAGCAAGGGTCTACAGATGGAATGGAGAGAAGTCCGTGTTTAGTGTCCGTGCCCGAATAGTAGGTGTTTGGTACAGATGCCGAACTTTACTGTTAGGGTTCGCCCATCTCTTCATCACATTATATCATAATGAATCTACTACTTTGTAAACTCTATCTTATGAAAGTATTTTTTAAAGGGAATAAAACATGAAGAAAGAACAAAATATGAGCAAAGACAATTCCAAATGTTACATGCTTGGGTGTTCTCAAAATCACTCTGCAAACAGCACATTTAATTTAAGAACTTGGCTGCCTAAAGAATTTCCTAGAACAATGTATTCTTCAATACAGTAAATGGTGTGAAACTAACTATCCTATCAATTGTCTGTCACTTTAATTAGTAAATGTGGGCTCTGTGTTGCTACTGAATTCATTTCATGGGAAAAAAAATCTTGATTTGAAAAGAAAAAGAATACCACAAACCACAGTTATAGTAAATACATATATTTCTTATGTAACTCTGACCTGACTACAAAATACTGTGTTGTGATTATTCTCTTGGTCTGACAAGACACACTTGTTTTGACTTGCTTGGATATTCTTCTGCAGCACTATTCATAACAATATTACTGCTATGGATTTTATTGAACCTTTTGCCTGGAGTTCAAAGGAGGAAAATAAGGTATATTGCTAAGTTGCAAACCTGGGTATTTCATATGTCCTACTGCTAAGTGGATTGCATTTCATCGAGAACGATGTTGACAACATGTAATAAAGTTCCCGACTATTTTCATTTGTACATGAGTCATCAGAAAACAGCTCAATGATAATAACGGCAACAATTACACCTTAAAATGTAACATTTTACATGTAAGCCATGTTGCATTTTCATATTATAAATAACGCTTACAAACTAATTAAATCAAATACATAACAAGTGAGTGGTTATTAACCTATAAAACCTACTAATAATAAATAGCCACTTTGAGAAAAGTAATATAACTTAATTTATTAAAGCATACAAGAAAATTAAATAAAAAAAAGACGTTAAAAACGGGGAGGATCTTACAGGGAAAAGCTGTAGAAAATGTATCATGTGAATGGGTATATGGTCAGATACAGTAAATAATAATTAAAGTGGATATGAATTGGACAATATATTGATAAGGTATAGGTTGTATATATCATATAAACAGTCATGGCCAAAAGTGTTTGCACCTCAAATTACACGTTTTGTTATACACATGTTTATTAGGGTGGTGCATACTTTCGAAAGTGTGTTTTCTTCAGTAGGCACCCCTTGATTTTATTTCTGTGTGTAAACAAATAATGCAGAAAATAATTCAGCCAGATATGAACAAATTTAGGGGTCCCTACCTACAATTAAACTTTCTGGATTTTTGTCATGGACGAGTCCCATTTGCACCTCTTCTAAAAGATCTGGTTGTGGCAGTATGGTGCAAATTTTGCTGAATATAGCCTGACATGAATAAAATCATTATTCTCCAGCTCGCTCAGCCAATCAGTCTTGTCCTCTGAGGCTGCTCCTCCTCTCCCAGGTTACCACACCAATACAGCTCTGAGAGGATTAATGTCTCTTACTGTTTGCATCAGTTCCTGTACACCATACACCAAAATAAAACATCAAACATAGCAGCTACAGTAGCATTGCAATATGTCAAAGCCAACAAACAGAAGCGAAACAGACTTGTGGCTTATTGGACACATGTCTGATAGAAGTCTATCTTCAACTAAACTGCCATCCAAGAGAGAGGTTATGTCAAAGTTCTACTACTACAAGAAAATGATTGAACAAACATTTTGTGATGCAACTCGTTTAACAGCTAATTATGTTCTTGATGTCTGGGCAAAGGCAGGCATCCCCATAAGACTTAAAAAATGTGGTTGAAAAAGCAGAAGGTTTCTTCAAAAAATATGACAAGCTGAAGAAAAGCAAAAAAAAACAAAAGTAAATGTTCTGTAAGTCTGAAGGAGGATTAATTGAACACAGGTTTAGGCCACTTGTTTGATATTGTGCATGCTGGGGATACGGATAAGACATGAATACAGGAAGACGAGGAGATTTTGCTAGCTCAAAGAGAAACTGAATGCCATGGAAAAATTGGAGGTGTTGACAAACAGTTTGAGAAAAATCAAATAGATTTTGAAGAAAAAGAGACAAATTAAAAGAAAAGAATCAACAAAGAGAGAAAAGAATGAAGTGCTAGAGAGGAAAAGTTGGTGCTTCAGTCACCATCTGATGAAGTAGATGCAGATACAGTAGACAATGAAACATATGAAACGTCAGAGGTCTACAAAATGAGCCAAAAGAGGACGAGTCAGTCTAGAATATGACAAACTATCAGCAAGACTTGAAGTGGCTGAAGTTAATGACAAAAGTGCAGCAGTAATTCTCACACAAACCCTTCAGCACCTTGGCTATGATCCTGCAGATTTCAATGTTAATCGTTCATCAGTTCGTAGAGAAAGAATGAAATGCCTTCACACTATGGCTCTAAACCTGAAACGGGAATTTCAGCCAACTGTACCTTTAACAATTCACGGGGATATAAAGTTTTTAAAAGACATCAGGGGCAGGACAGCTTTAGACCGTTTCCCCATTCTAATATCAGGAGTAGGCATTGATCAGTTACTTGGAGTTCTAAAGCTTGCTTAAGAAACAGGTGAAGCTTGTCCTAATGCTGTTTATGCTGCAGCCGTGAACTGGAATGTTACTGACAATGTGAAGTGCATGTGTTTTAATGCCACATCTATCAACACTGGTTTCAGGAATGGCGCCTGCAAACTTTTAGAGCAGAAGCTTGGCAAGGACATGAAATGGTTTGCATGTCATCATCATATTCCAGATATAGTGCAAGAAGCAGTGGTTGCTCATTGCCTTGGTCCATTGTAAGGCCCTAAAAAAATTATCTTCAGAAGGTTGAAGAACAATTGGCATATCATTGACTTGACTACCTTTCAGACAGCACTATCAGACCACATCATTTAAAAAAATATTTTTACACATTTATCATGATAATATAAATATGCCAGATTCTGATTATACTTCCAGAAGGTTCTATAGCTGTACAGGCACACGCTGTGGGCTTTTTGACACCCCTCCAAGCTCCTCACTACACACTCTGTGTAACGTGATACTAGGTTGCTAACCCTCCCCCCACTGAGTAGCTTATGGCCCCAAGCTGGCTGAAGGCAGCTGGGAGAACATGTGCTATATTGTTCATGTAGAAACTTAGTATGAGTGCATATCTTAACCCCAGTTGGTGTTAGGAGTATGAAAATTACACATTTGTTATGTGCTTCGATCACGCTCCCCACCCTGTAGTTTTCTAGACTCCTGCTTCAACTGAATCCAAGAAATGGATTCCTACATCACCACTTGGTACAGGTACCTCGAGTTTAGGCTTAAATGAACGCCAACATCATGCTGAGTAAGATGATACTCTGTGCGTCGCCATGCGAGATTCCCTCTCTTAGTTATGTAATTCAGAACTTTTTTAGCAAAATGTTCATTCTGAGAAAAGAGGAGTGCTTCCATAGCTCCACCCACTTCAGTGATGTCACGACCAGGGGGTATAAACTAGTGCCAGCTCATTTGCCAGTAGTCTTTTGCCTGGGAAACCTGATTACAGAGGAGTTCTCGTGATACACTCTGATGTATCGCCCATCCCTCGACAGCATGGTTTGCCTGAAATGACCTAAGCAACTGTGAGTGTTTTTCTTCCTTTCATCCTTTTTATTTTTGTATGCAAACGAAAAAAATTGCGATCAAAAAAATTCCCAAAGAATCCATAAAAGGTGCAAAATATTTTATTTAGAAATTATTAGAATATGAGGTAAAAAATGGGACAGGGGTCAATACCAAGATGCACATGAAGATGAGGGGCACACAGAGTGGGAAAGGGAGATGAACACAATAAACATGATGTTAATTAACATATGGCAAAAATAAGTCTATGTCTATATCCAAACATATGTTAAATATGCCAGTTTGGATATAGACATAGACTTATTTTTGCCACTGTTAAACTGTTATAGTTCGTATGCACTCCTCCTTGTTTTGGTTTATTTATACAGACCTGTTTATTACAATAGGATAGAGAGGGATAGCCGTCGAGGTACAGGGGGCACCAGCATAAATTAGGGTGAAAAAGCTCCGTTGCTAGGTAGGGATTTATGTCTTTAGGGACATTATAGGTCCCAAAATCCTACCATTCATATCATCTACAGCAATATCTCTCCCTCTCTCTGATAGAGTATCTATTATATTATAGGACTGTATAGATGATATTTAACAGTCACTTAGTGTATCATTTTCTTGTTTGTTCGTGTGGTATTTTTTAATAATTTTCAATAAAGTATTTTTTAAAAATTAGATTTTTTCTCATGAGCCATAATGAAGGACCTGGAAGATTTTGTCACTGAGAAAACCTACAGGCTCTTTAGCCTCACCGGCATGTCATTAGCATTCGTGTCCCAAGACACAAGTCTATGGTCTGCAGATGAAGCCTCACAGCTATTGGTATGAGAATTACTAATACTGCAGGATAAAGATTAGCACTTATAGAAGAATATAACCAGTTGCACACAACAAATGAAGAGCAGAAACAATTTCTATATATATTCTAACATATAGTTACATCCAGCATATCTCTCTATGCGGTGTGCGCTCCTGTGGGTGGCCGATGTCAGGTCGCCACGGCAACACATCCCCTGCACATTGCACTTTCCTTTCAGCTGACGCATCTGTTGTGAGTAGTGTTGAGCGATACGATACTGCAAGTATCG
>VIAB01008919.1:10004-20700 GCA_009801035.1 Oophaga pumilio
TAAAAATAAGAAATCGCTGGTCAACTTTTAACACTTATAACTTCTTAACATAAAAAAATTTTGTTACAAAATTGTGCTGATGTAAAGTAGACATGTGGGAAATGTTATTTATTAACTATTTTTTGTGACATATCTCTCTGACTTAAGTGCATAAAATTAAAAGTTTGAAAATTGCAAAATTTTCTAAATTTTTGCCATATTTCATTTTTTTCATAAATAAACGCAAGTTATATAGAAGAAATTTTACCACTAGCACGAAGTACAATATGTCACGAGAAAACATTCTCAGATTTGCCAAGATCCGTTGAAGCGTTCCAGAGTTATAAGCACATAAATTGATAGTGGTCAGAATTGTAAGCTGAATGTGCAAAGTTTTGTGGATACTATACAGCTATGCGCCATTTCAGCCTATATATCCAGGTAACAATGTCCCTTTAGTTTCCAGCTGCATTTTTGGGCAAAACATTCTGCTGAGTTTAACAATTCAAACAAAGTGGATGTTATTTTACTTTTGCAATGTAAACAAATATTTTGATTAATACATGGATCTTAAATTCTATTCACCTAGTCCAATATTTAAAAAAACCTCACAATGGCATTAATTTATAATAATAACATTCAAAAACTACTTGTAAGTAATGGTAACATAAATGTAAAGAGGTGGCGGGGACTCTTGACTGCCTTCTCTCTCCTGTGGACACTGTGCACATGTAACACGCGCGGCAACTTCTTATCTGTCACTGTAAACGTAATATGTGGTTTAATTAATGTTCCTGTAATGTGCAATGTGTTGTCTTATACTTTGTATTAAATGTATTACTTAGCTTAGAGATACAATATTAAGGGTTAACATTTGGGACGAGTTAAAAGGGGGACAGTGCAAAGCCTCAGAAACTTAGGAGGACTTCCTAACTTGCCCAGGGCAGGACATGTACTGTTGTGAGAACAGAGGATTCCCCAGTCGTGGGGATAAAAGCTGTCCCAGGTGGACGGGCAGCATGGACAGGCACTGGCTCAGCGGGATCGACCCCAGGAGAAACATGGAGTTCGGGACCAGGATAGAAGCCGGTGGCATGCCACATGCAGAGGCTGCAGGCAAAGTACAGGAAACATTGTCTTATTTGCACCGTGTTAAGTAAAGTTATCACCATTGGAACAGAACTGGGGCCTGTGGTGTTTTCCTGAGATCTGATTCCCTACAACTCAAGTGAATGTGTGATGGAAGTAACTGACTGTACCACAGGTCTGGAAATTCACTTGTCTTTCAATGTGCAAGGTTCCAGGGTGCTTACTGACTGTGACCTAGTGGACTTGCCCACGACTACCACCCTGTGCCACCTTGTTACAAAAACAAGAATATGTGCAGCATATCTCCAAGCAGAAAAAAATGTAACTAACAAGAATTAATAATTCCACAGATAACACTTCTTGTGTGTGTGTTTTCCATACCACTCCATTTCTTTTACTAAAATGAAAGTAGAAAATGGCCTTTCTTCTTAATTATGACCTGGTTGAAATAATTAGCTAAATAATGAGCAATAAGCTTGGTTTACCTTAGGTAGAGAAGAAAAGCCTTATCCATTAAGGTTGTAGACTGACGAATGAATGCATCACTGTTACTGTACTAACGTTGAGTGTAAAAGTGGTCTTATATTTCATCGATAGTAAAAATAATGTAATTTTCACTTTAAACTACAGTAGATTATATTCTTAAGTGACATGGTTTTATCTGTAGAAGAATGGATAGTAGGAGTCACAGATCAATCACTTTAAAATGTGATAAATGTCAACTACAGCTATCTTTTAAATCTCTATCTTTATTTAATTATATTGCTGTAACTCCCTCTTGGTGAAGCCGTTTCAAAAAATTAAGTATAGTCACACTAATTGCACCTTGGCTTGCCTCAAATAAAATGTAAAGGTAACCGTCATCTTTACTTAATCGCATCATGAATATTCCGCTATGTAAAGAAAGTGAGTTCATTAGACATTTGCCTTTAAGGCCAGTTGAAAGATATGTTTTAGCCCTGCTATAAGTGTGCATAATGCAAAGGTTGTGCTTTTATATAAAATATTTATGTGTATATACATATATAATCTAAAAAACATAATTGAGGCCATCAAAAATTTATTAACCATCTCTTCTTCTTGAAGCTATTTTTAATGGATGGATGCATGCAAATCATTTCTTTTTACCTCAATGCACAACCTTGCGTCTGGAACTGATGTGTCCTTCTTTATCTTCACATAAATTTAAATACAGGAGTTGTAAACCCCTGAAATAAATAAATGCATTCAATTTAAAAAAAAATAATGTATATTACAAAATAATGCATAATCACCATTTGAAAATCTACCTCCTTCACTGATTGGCAAGAAAAATTTAAAGATCCAAAAGTATCATAAGCATAGGGTGGAAAATAAAAATGTGATACTTGTAGTCCCACCGCCACAGTCCCTTCTCTAATCCGTAGCTCCCTTTGATCTCATGTTTCCTTTGGTGTAAGATGTCTTCTTCAGGCATAACATGACGCTACAAGCTGAAGGAAAATTTAATAAAATAGCTGCCATTTTAATTAATTTGAATGAAGCAGATAACAAAAAATTCAATTTAATTCAATCAGCTTTTCTCATCCCTAAAAAGACTAGGGATGGGCGAACTCGAACTATAAAGTTTGCGACCTGTACCGAACACTATCGGTCACAAGGTCCAGAACACTATCGGACACAAGGTCCCGAACACAGGTTTACATAGGAAACCCGTGCTACAGTTCGGGTCCAGTTCAGTTCCAGGGCCATTATAATTATACTCACCTGTCCAGCGACGCGTCTTCCCGTCCCGCTGTCTTCCGACCGCATCTGCTTACGGGGTTGCTCATTAACTGCCAGCGGTATTCATTGCACTCGGCAGTCTTCGGCTTTTTATGGCAGTGTTTGTGTGGTGACATCACCACACGAACACTGCCGGAAAAAGTGGAAGACTGCCGAGTGCAGTGAATTCCGCCGGCAGTTAATGAGCAGCCCCGGAAGCAGATGCGGCCGGAAGACAGCAAGATGGGAGGACGCGTCGCTGGACAGGTAAGTATAATTATAATGGCCCATATTTGTAAAGTCCAAGCTCGGGGTTCAGACGTAAGTTCGCGCCATCTCCGGCCTCGAGCTTGAACTTTACAAAAATCTCAGGCAAACCCGTCGATCTCGATCATTGGGTGTTCTCACATCACTAATAAAGACCTCTCAACAGGATACTGTAAAATCATGTAACTAAAGATTGTTATTTTGATTCACTTATCTTTTTACTATCTCTATCTAAGAGGAAAGTTAAAGTAATACTTTAATGATTTTTTTTATTTTAACCCTTTAACCCCTTTGTATTTCTATGTCTATACAGCGTGTTGAGACATTTATGAAGACTGTAATAAAAAAAAGACATCTGTATGATATAAACACAAATAGCCAATTTGTAGCCTGTAAAAATAAAGAAAATAAAAAGAATAGTCAACACCTCCTCAAGTATTACACCTATTCTTTATAGTGTTCTTTATCTTAGTCATTAAAGAGAACCTGTCACCAGTTTTGTAATATAACAACTAAAACTATGACCTTATTCAGTGCTTGTGATGCATTCCAGAAATGCTTATATTCTGATTCCCCCTGCATATCCCCCAAAAACCTTTTTAAAGAAATCGGGTCAGTCAGGTCCAGTGGGTGTGGCTTCAGGCCTCTCCATTCTCACTCCAGCTTCTGCTCACCCTCCTCCTCACGTCATCCATATTGCTGGGTGAAGTCTCAGAAATCACTGCTTGCACCTCTGCATTATGCTTTGTCCTACAGCGGACAGAGCCGAAAACATAAGTGTGCATGTGCCCGCACCAGGGCAAAGAGGGCGCGAGATGCAATTTCTGTGCTCAAGTGCAAGATTTTGCCTGAATGGTGCATAGCGCGAGGCATCATCCATGTCAATTATAGATGTAGAGGTCCGAAACCACGCCCTTTGGACCAGACCAACACAATTTCCATACAGCCTAGAGGAACTTAAAAAGTTTTTGTCGGTTTACAGGGGTAGTCAGTTGGTTATATATGCATTTATGGAATAAAGCACAGGCACTGAATTAGGTCATAGTTCTAGTTGTAATATGACAAAACTGGTGACAGATTCCCTATACCTTCTTCACCCAAAATTGTAAATTAGGCTTTTACCATAAACATGAAATATAAGTGGCATGAGCTATAGTCTGATGTTGTTATTCCATGGACTACAGGGGATACAAGAAGTAGAATTCAGGAAATAACCAATGGTGTGATTGCCACATGAACCAAAGTAGTGTTGTTTGTGTGCTGGTAGCACCATTTGTTACAGTTTATTTTACCTTCATATATTCTTAACTTTTATACAATTGTTTTAGCTTTTTTACCTAATCTTTGCCATATACCTATAGAGCCGCTCATCTGACCTTTAATCCTTCTTCATTTTAATATTTGGGGACAAGAAGATTTTTAGTTTTTTTATTTTTAAAAGATGACACTTTGAGATTTCAATCTAATGTAGCCACCAATTTTGGTCCAGAGAGTCGGACTTTCAGGCTTTGTTGTTCATCACTGGCCTTTTTATTGTGCTTATTGGTGGAGGTTGCTAGAGTTAGATCCCTACAAATCAAATCGATGTAACTATAAATAGGTAATTGACAGATGGAAAACACAAAATATGGAAAATGTGGACTTCAACAGGTTAGGATATCTTAAGTGCCCGCGACAGAACCCTTATTTAGTCAACCATTGCAGACTGCTGTGAAGTTTAGCCTAAGCACTACATGGAAAATACTCTTATGAGAAGACACATAACCCTTTATAGATCTCTAACTGTCTGAAAATGTTAATAATAGCAGAATTTCCAAAGAAACGGCATTTGTGCAGAAATTACAGTTTTTATATGTGAATAATTTTACAGAAAGTCAGAGCAATTCAAGAACAAAATGACACATCTTTGAAGCCAACAAAATACCATTCTGTACAATTACAGCTTGAAAGTTCTATTCAACAGTTTCTTTACACAATTGCCTGGTTCACCTTGTTGTCTTACTGAGAAAAATATAAATGAATTTGCCCTTGGCTATCAATGGCTACAACACATTAGTGTGATGAATGGCTTTAATTTCAGTAAGTTTATTCAGACACAAAATAATTTAGTTCTCATTTATTAAACTCATTGAAAAAAATTAGAAGAATGAAAAAAATGCAATGTGAAAAAATAATAATGTCAATTGGATATCCGTTCTGTTACAAGATCCTGATGAACAAATTATCAAAAATAATTAGTAAGGAAACTGGAATGAGTTGTGTCGATAACAGATTGCAAAACAGAGTTACAGTTTTATCTGAGTCAAAAGGAAAAGTTATTAAATATTGAATTTCTGAATGTTGTATTAGATTAATTATGGAAAATGTCTCATATAATTGTCTGGTAGCAATAAAACTATTTACATACTATTTACTTTGAGTTTATTGAACTTTAGGTTTTCGGTCTTAATGAGAAAGAATAGATGTTTGCACCTTTGTGGGGAATGAAATTAAATTTTCAATAACTGGATAGGAAATGTAGTCAATTACTGACAATAAATCTTATATAAATTATTAAGAAAAGTCTGTTTCATGGTAATATTAAAGAATGTTTGCTTTGAAAATCTAATGCATAATGTGCAGATAAATTCTGATATGAAAACAAAGCTTAAAGGGGTAATCAAAAGTCCAAAGTAAGTTTTTTCCAGTAAATCCCTATCTGTTTAGTATCATAATTTGAACCATTTTCTAATATTCTTGCAATTAAAAATTTACTATCCTTTCTTAAATACACTAACTGCTTTTCTTTGTTTCCACTTCCTGTTTATGATGTTTAATTTGAAAGGGGCAGAGGCTGAGGTCAATGCTGCAGGCCCTACACTCAACCTGATAAGAAGTGTCATCAGTGATGCTTGTTTCAGTGGCTGAGCTAGTCCTTGCACGTTCTGCACTGTGGGATGTGCACAATGATTGAAATTTTTAAGTAAAACTTGGGTTTTATTCATCGAAATCCCTGGTGTTTTTATGCATAAGGGTCTAGTGGGAGGTTCTATACAGTGATTGGTGGTCTTCGTCTTCCTTGTAAATGAGCAGAACTGCCCACTGGACTCAAGTGTATACAAACATTACAGATTTAAATGAATAAAATATAAGTTGTACTGATTAGGGATGAACGGACCCCTGGAAGTTTGGGTTCTGGTACGTGACATTAACTTTATTCCAAAGATCGATTTGTGTGCCAGAACTGAATTGTACTCGAACTTCAACCAGAACCCGAACCACATTGAAATCTATGGGGACCTGAACTTTTGAGGTGCAAAATTATCT
The DNA here is from genome assembly GCA_009801035.1 of Oophaga pumilio. Lineage (NCBI taxonomy): Eukaryota > Metazoa > Chordata > Amphibia > Anura > Dendrobatidae > Oophaga > Oophaga pumilio. Next base: position 16,389 of record VIAB01008919.1, read on the forward strand.
CTCTCTCCTTCCAAAACTCTTAACAGTGCAATGGAATTCCAGAGAAAGTTTGTGTTTGCCGTTTTTCACCAGACACTAACAGTCCGGTACGAACAGCAAAATTTTAAGTTTGGGTTCATTCATCTCTAGTACTAATTAATTTCCAATAAATCTATAAATCATTCTGCTTCTCCTTCCTTATACAATGCTGACTACAGATCAGTCTGTGCATATAATGGGCCAGATTCACTTTCACGACTGACAGTGCAAGCAGTCATTGAGTATTAAACACAGAGAAGTATTGAAAACTGTAGTCATAAGCCCTGAGTAAGTCAGAATTTCAGTCATTGAATTATAAGCTCTCTTATAAAACTATATATATGTATATTATAAGTTATGTAATATATTTTTTTCTTGATCATTGAACTAGAAGAACAAAATAGACACTTGGGTTTTCTAGGAGTCAGATATCGGTTGCTTATCCTTAGGATAGAGGATTAATATTTGATCAGCAGAATGCTGCAGCCTCTAATTTGTTTACACAGGAACAGCATTGTCTATGCATTTATGGATATGCCTGGTACTGAAGCTAAGACTTGAATTAGATTGAGCTGTAATTGTAGATACACTTATCATTGCAGAAGATGAGCCACTGAGGTTGTATAAACAGTGAAACATTGCTAGTTGGAACACTTTAAAGGTACTGCCACACTAAACAATCCCGCTAGCGATAGCGATAACGACGCATACTAATGCGATCGCTAGCGGGATTGTTTCTATATCGCTAAGTGCGGCTTAACTTAGCGATATAGTTAACGTCGCTATCGCGGTTAGCGATCTTAGCGATTTAGCGGTACAAAAGTACCGCTAAATCGCTAAGAAAAGGTGCCACACTTAGCGATAATACTTACCCAGCGGGAGTGCCGACGATAAAATAAGGTCCGGAACGATTCCAGCGACAAGCGAGATCACAGCAGGATCTCAGCAGGGAGCTCGTCGCTGGAAGATGCCGCACACAACAACATCGCTAACGGGATCGCTAAATAGCGACGTTTTTTAGCGATCCCGTTAGCGATGTTGTTTAGTGTGGCATACCCTTAAGACTCCTAACATTCCATCACTGAGAGCTGATTGCTTACCTTAAAGGGATTTCTTGACTTTAATATTGACTACCTATTTTTAGAATAGATCTTCAGTATCTGATCAGAGTGGGTCCATCACCCAACACTCCTTCCGGGTGGAACAGCATAAATCCATACACTGTTCATTGGCTATTATCGAGAACTGCAGGTCAGATCCTACTCATTTGAAACCGCCCTAATGACAGTTGAATATAAGTAAATAACATGGCACTCAAAGAAAATAAAAAGTATCTGGTGCGCAAGTAGGGTCTCCAGCCCAAATAACAATATTAAATATAACTTGGCACTCAGTGGAGAATGACAGGACAAAAATGGTTGCTGTGGTTTACTAACAGACGGTCCCTACACGCTGCAGCACCCGGCTCCAGTTCTGTACATATATTCTGATGAAGGCCAGTATTGTATGGCCGAAAACGTTCATAAGTGTACACCCGGATGCAAATAAAGAAACCACAGCTACCATTTTTGTCCTGTCATTCTCCATTGAGTGCCAAGTTATATTTAATATTACTAATGACAGTTGAAATATCCTTACTTATGAAAATTTCACCCTAAGAAAATTAGCCATTAACAGTAAGAATTTCAGCCATTATGATAAATTAAATAACTAAAATTGATTCAAATGATTTTCTTTAAAAACCTCTACTCTCTATTTGCAGAGCACATTACATTCAGGATTTCAGATTCCCACTTGACATCTAATAGCAGAATAAATAGGATATGGTTAAATTAGGAATGTCTGCAATGCTGCACAATTCAGTAACCACATTCCCTCTATTAATGGCATAATATAACTGTGAAAATGTAATGACATCTGTCAGGATCCCTAAAGTGAAGAATTCTATCTGTGTAGCTGCAGTATATTTGTGAGGCTGAATGACACATTGCAATGCTAAGAACTACAGTAATCACTTTTCTCCAGAAGTTACAACAACATAAGGAAACATGCACCTGTCTTCTGGTCAAAGTCATGAAATAGCATCCCACATGTCACAAGAAGTCAGTGACGGAAAGCTAGAATTAGTTCAATGATTCTGTCTGACAGTTAACCAGATCCTCAGTGGTGAACACCATTTATATACTGTATCAACACAGCTACATGTGCCACGTCCATCCAGTTTAATGTTAGTAATGCAGTATCTGCCAATGTAACTTTAATTTTCCAAGGAAAGAAAAACTGCAATGAGTAAAGCGAAAAATGTTACATTTGTTATGGTTAAAGTCAAGGTAACACTGTTTTTTCCAATTAGAGATTACCACATAGCCATACATATTACTCACTGTATATGTAAGGCTTCCTGAGAAAAATCCATGTTCTTATAATCAATAATAATAATATACAGTGTATATATAGTTTATATACTGTATGTGTGTATAAATATAGTGTATTTATATATATATAGTGTATATATAGTGTGTATATATATATTATATCAGAGAGAATCAATTCTTAGGGTAATAACTTAATTTGAGCCTAATTTATTATTTGTAGCGTGGTGAAAATGTCACTTCCGGACCCTATATAGGGAAGGAGGAATATTATTTGCATTATGCCCGAAGGAGGAGTTAAATCTACTCCAAAACTAGTTGCATGAATAAACCTGGTTTATATCCTCACGACTTGTTATACATTGGTCGCACCTAAAAATTGCCACGTCTTTCCTCCTCTTCTCGGACAGAAATCTGTATCCTCGTTATTGGTGTTCCGAGCTACTGCTTTTTTCTCTTACCCCTTCTTTGTATCCCTGTTTATATGCATTATGGCAGTCTTCCGGACGTGATAAAATAATTTCAGGTATTATTCCAGCAATATAAACCCTGTATATACCCAGTTTTATTACATTGTAAAGTTTGCAGCTGTCATTGCACACATATAATAATTCATTAATATGTAAACTGATTACCTTCAAAATTGACAAAAAAAATCATTCTTGCACCACGCAAGTGGAAAAGTGTCCATTATTTACACTCAAAATTACTTTTAAGAAGATATATTAAGCCTAAAGTCAGAAAAATGTTGCAAATTTTGAAGCAAAGTGCATTTGCTCACTGCAGGAATAAGTTTAATTTTCTGAGTTTGGGACATTCCAAAATGCACCAAACGGATTGAGTCACTTGCTTTTTAATGCTTCTGTTACAATTTACATTTATTTATTTCCAAATTAGAGCATAAAATACTGGTCTTAATAAATATACTTGAATCATATGTCTTATTTGCCTCTCAAACATTAGAGTTTTGCTACTAAAGAGATCTGCACGTATTTTCTCCTCTTTAAGGTATGTTACTTTAACTATTGTTTCCCATGGCCTATATGATCCAGTTCATTGATTTTAATTGAATTGTACTGCTTGATTTATTGTCAGACGGAATCTGTGTTGACGTTGAGATACTTTGATTTTGCCAGTCTGTCAGGAAAATTACTTTATGTAAAAATGTGGATCATATATTGAAGTGATAAAACCAACTGCATGAAATTCAAGCTGTCTAACTTGTCAAGGGCTACAAGCGGCAATGGCCTACAGCACTGCATATGTACAGTTGCTAACATTACTTTGTTCTTGTCCTTCCCTTCATGACATTCTTCCTAGAGATAGTATTTTTCCAGAGAAATGTCTTTTATAAATAGACTTTTATTGGTTATGTTAACAACTCACATTTTGTTGATTAATATGAAACTGAAATAACTTGAAGCATCAACTTAAACTAGTGAGACATTCCACAACTTAAAATTATTATAAACATTATAAAAAACATTACAGAAGTCTAAAAATATTTGTTATCTTAATTTTGCCAGAAAAATAGATTTCTAGTAGAGATGAGCGAGTATACCTATTGCTTGGGTTTACATGAGCATGCTCAGGTGTCCTCTGAGTATTTTGGCGTGCTTGGAGATTTCATTTGTGTTGCCGTAGCTGCATGAATACATGCCCATTCCCTAACAAACAGGCAATTCACGCTTATATTCAGGCTGTCTAGCAGCCACAAATCTTGCAGCTACGGCGACACAAACAAGATTTCCAAGCACGTCAAAATACTCGGGAAAACTCGAGTAACAAGCATACTCAATCATCATTATTTTCTAGTCAAGCAACACAAAAAAAATCTAAAATAAGTACATAAGTTTAACTCCAGCATATTTACACTAGTATGCAGTGGCGTAGCGACCCGGGTGCGGGGGGTGCGGGCCGCA
>VIAB01008919.1:23273-37430 GCA_009801035.1 Oophaga pumilio
TATTTAATTATTTATACTTTTTTCCTCCTGTTGCAAAAATGCTTGTGCAGTAAAGGTTGAACTTATAAAAAAAACTTTATTTTTGTGGTTAAGAAGCAGTAACTTAGATTTCTTCCAACATATTTCTTGTTATATGGCTAAAAAATGATTGTTTGGGGGTGGAGTTGACACCATTTTATACCGCACCGGGTGACACCAGCCTTAGCAACGCCACTGCTAGTATGATTGCCTAAAATAATAAATATACCATGCAAGGATGGTACAGGCACAAGAGAAAAAAGATTGCAGATAGCTGCTCACATCATGAGTACTTTAAAACAGCAACTTAATTAGGTTAACATGTGCTAAGCATAGATCTGAAGGAAAAGAGATGAGATACAGTTGTTATGAGTGAAACACTCTCGTTCTGATGAGCCAAAAGAAGAGTGTTTCATGCGAAAGAGTTGTCACTCAACAGTCTCTTCTTCTCCTGGTCTACACTTCGAACATGTTATCCCAATAAATCTCCTGCATTAAAGTACAAGTGGTGAGTGCTGCTATCTACAATCTTTTTTCTATTGTCCATGCTTGCAGCAGTTTTTCATAAAAACTGAGCACCACCATAGCCTAGTTTTCCTTATTTTTGGACAAATTTGGAGATATTACCTTCTATTAACACTAGATGTCCCAGAGAGGGGTCATTTAAGATTTCTACCTTTGGAACCCAGAGACGGGTCGAATGACCTGAAGGATTTTAGCTAACATCCTATAATCACCGTCTTTTGTTCTGTATTCTGCAGATTCTACTGATTCCTCAGGCAATGGCCACATTAACAAATGAAAGGATGCTAATTGGAGCCATCAGAGTTGTCAGTTTGGACTAAGGGTCATTTGACCCTCTTTCAGGGACTTCAGGGGGGAGCTCGAAATTTCTGGGACTTCTAGATGTGTGGACATGTTAGCAGTGCCAGCCTTTTACATATCTATGTTTACCAGTTGTACCATCTGGAGTTGGTTTCAGGTTTTAACCTCTGCAAATGTGATGAATAGTAACTAAAGCATATAAGCAGTTAAAGGGAGAAGTTGGTGACCCCACTACTAGTGACCCCACATAACATTCATAGGGTGTAGAATTGTTGTCACAGAACCCAAAATCATAAATATGCTCTGAAATCAATATCCTTATTAGGTCCTTACACAGAGACAAAAAAAAGTTGGATTAGCTATTGAAAAGATTTAGATAGTCAACCATCTTCACCAACATAGGATGTAGGGAAGGAATGTTTCTGCTGGTCGAAGCAAAGCCAAAAGGGAGATTTTGGACTGCAAAATGAGATGTGCAGTCAAAAGATCAGGGCAATGTTCAGAATGATCACATTTAACTTTTTTTTATTAACTTGCATTTGGGTAGCAACAATATAATAACATTTTAGTTCCTTGGACATCCTCTTTAAAGTTTTCACTATCACTTGAGAATATGACTGAGATTGGGAGCTGTCATTGTGCTTTATGTGTACCCAAAGGCATAGAAGGTTTAGATTATTGAGGCTTCGGCTGTTTATTCCATGCTTCAATAATTTTCAAGTACTGACTTCTTCTAGTATGTCATGGGTTTAATGTAATTTTATCATTTTAGATATGTTCAATAAAGATGAACATATTTATATTAATTTGGAATCTGTTTTAGCTCCCTGTTGTATGTAGATATATAGCCTTCATTGTTTTGAACAACAACATTATGTTGTTTGAACAATATATTGACTAGCCACAAACATTTTACATTTTTAAGCCAAATCAAATCCTTTACCTTGCACAATAAAAAAACTTTAAAAGGAATATGTCAGTGGGTTTTTTCTATTTAATCTGACAGCAATGTAATAGAGGGGCAGAAACACTGATACCAGGGATCTGTCACTTATTAGGCTGTAAGCTGTAGTTGCAATACAATCAGTGTTTCATCAGCAAGTCATCACCATAAAGGACTAGGTCTCACCAGTAAGCCAGTCAGGCTAATCTGTGCAACCATGCCCACATCACTAATTAGAAGCTTGCTGCCAATGTACAGTGTACACAAAAGCCTGCCAATCAGTGGTGTGGGCAGGGTTATACACAGCTGAGCATTCTGATCACTGCTATATCTACAGCAGAGAAAACAAGAATTCCATTCAAACTACCAAGTAGTTCAGTCAGTAACAATTTACCAGAATTAGGGTCTTTGCCCCTACATCATGCTGCTTACATGTTATAAAGCAAGTCCTGTTGACAGATTCCCTTGTGTTAGGGTTCTATCAGATGACCGTATAAATTGGACTGAAGTCAGAACATAATGGATGAACTGGCCAGTGGCACTGCAAACCAGAGTGTGACAACTTCATAGAAATGTATTTAGCTACCACGCGGGGGGTCAGGAAACCTCCTGGCCAGTCCGTGCATTGCGGTCCGATCTTGGTCCAGTTCATAAAGTTATCTGACTGCGCCCTTACTGTTAAACATTCATACGATGGTGAGGTTAAAACGATGATCATAAAAAATGTTTTTCTAGTTCAAGGTATGAATACTATATCTATTAATGATGTTTAGGGATTATGTATCTGAAAAATTGTGGCCTACATGACCTGAAGATGTTTTTAGTGAGTTAGGGTGTAAATTAAAGCCCCAGCTTTTTATTAGCTGTGATTACTGAGCGTCAATGAAGCAAGCTCATTTAAAGGTCTGTTCCTCTTGGGGCCAAAATTGATGACTTATGGAGTGGCTACAGCTCTAGTGTCACTTTCTTTCAATTTCAAAGGTTTTTCTTTGCCCTACTATGCACCTCTTTGCTTTTAAGAATAATACGTTATATGATAAACCTTTCTGAGTTTTGAAAATCGAGTCAAATAACTGTAAGGATCTGTTTTCTCTATATTTGAGCCTATTACCTGCGGTACACAGTGCAAATGTTTCAAAACATATGCCTAAAATTGAAGGTGTGCTAAAGACATGTACTTCTTTCTACTGTCCTTGACAAAATTGATGAGACAATTTTTTTTAAAAGCTCGTTGTACTTTTGAAAGATGGAATAATTTTTTTTGTCATTCATTATGGATTTGCAATCTGTTCATAAAAATGTTGGTTGTCTGTGATTTTTGGATAAGTTGACCAGAAAAAAATATAAAATCAGTTTAGGAACCCAGGCTGCAATGTATTACACTGTGTAGCCATAAGCTAATTTAGTCCATTGACCATGATAGTAAAACAAAATATAAGGCCATATAGATTTTTTTATGTGGTAGGCTACTCTATAGGAAAGAGTTGTATTTCCTATGCAGTAAAAAAAGGTGTACCACTGACCAGATGGATGCTAAAAGGACACTTTTTTGGCCTCCACTGTTTAAATGCAGTCCTACGGATAAATGAAAACTTGATAGCTTTTCCAACTATATAGCCACCAAATATAGGGCTCAGAAACAGTATGCAAAAAGACAAAATTTAGTACTGATCTTAACATGTTGACATTTTTCATATTTAACAAAATATAAAAAAAACTCAAAGCACCAATAGTGCTACTTTGGCAAATAATAGTATTTTACAAATAATGACTGGATCCCACCTTCATTTTAGCCCCTCTAGCAATTTTAACCAATGATTACAAGGATGACCTTGAAATGATTTACAGCCCCAAGTATCTCAAATATCAATTATTTAGAGATTAAGTTATGCCTAATCCTATAATCCCTATAAGAGGTGAGATAAATATGTTTTCAAAAAAACTTTGCATAATTATTTTAGTCTGACAATGTAATGTTATTATCAACAATTACTCTACTGACAACTGTTCCAATATTTATTTTCATCTCTATCTCCCATAATGACAGTTCTGCTCACTTGTCTTATCTATTGCATTATTTCTGTGCTGTGTTGTGTATAAATATGTGATTCTTCAGATTTTGTATTAGTCTAGGCTGATGAAGAGACCTGAGTAGTCTGGAAAGCTTGCAATTTGTTACCATCTTTTCAGTTAGCCATTAAAAGGTATCAACCACTGAGGACTCTCAATTCTAAATATTTTTCCACTGATAAGCCAAGTTGTCACCTACAGTTCTTCAAGTTTGTACATTTGTATTAAGTGTACTCTTAGTTGCAACATTATAAGATATACTATTATCAGCCAATTATGTAGAAAACAGTCAATCAATGCATATTATCCGAAAATGTTCACCCTGAATTTCTACACATATTAATCTCAAGACCTTTAAAAGAGAAATGCAAACAAAATTCACATTCAGTGCGTACCACAGAATTGAAATGTCTCAAACTGACGGTAACTAAAATAACTTCCATATAACAGTGCTGTGCACATAAAAAAGTGCTTATATATTCCTTACTACTTGTACATGGAGCTATGAACATCATAAAACTTTGGTCATTGGATAATCATATCTACATAAATTAGGCTAATCTGACCTTTGGACTAAGTGGCCATTATGTACACCACTTCATTGTAGCTCCACTGCTTGTGAAGCCTTTTCATTACTGTTTTATGATATCCTTTCATCGTCAGCTCACATCGTTGGTTTGATGATTTAATAGTGTACATTCTTATGTAGAGATGAGCAGATCAGGCAAAACTCAAATTTTTCTGTTCCTTTGGATTTTCCTGGGAAAATTCATTCATATGGAAGTTATTCTCAGCAACTGGAAAGTCACTTATTTCCTGCTGGGGTGAGTATAATAAAAGTAAAATGTAAAAAAAATTACTTATACTCACCTTATCACTCACCTCTCCAGCCCCTCTTTTTTTCACCATGCCCTGTCCTCATTGCATCTTACCTCAGTCACAAAATTTGAATTTCTTGCCTCCTCATGCTAGGCTGGGATTTCCAGCTCTGACGAGGCCTGAGAGGATTATGCACAAGTGCATGTGAGGTCATGACATGCACCGTGAATTTATGAGCATGGGGATTTCAGTGCTTATGGTGTTGATAAAAGATGCAACTAGGATCGAATAGGTGAAGGTGAGGAGCAGAGCGGCCAGTGAATGGTAAGATGTTTATAAGTTTATTTTATATTTGATGGTCTTTTATGATTCATAGAAATGGCTGCCAGTTCCACCATTTTGCTGAATCCAAGCTGAGGTGAATTTGGGGAATTTGTTGTGGATTTTTTGTAATATCCAAGAAAAATTAAATTACACTTGAATATATATGTTAGTATCCATTCATATGCATATATTTTCTCCTTGTATTACCCATTATTTTTATTTTAGCCTAGTTTGAGGAATCTCAGTTTCTGTTTAGAAATATAGAAGGCATGTCAGAATTAATGAAAAATCTCAGTCATGGATTAATCTCTTCTGTCATTAATAAAATCAGTCTGATGGTGGGTATACTGAAGCCTGATTAATTTCTACTTCATACATTTTAAAAGGTTACTCTAATTTCAGAAAATTATTGTTTTTCCTCCTAAAGGAATCAGCCAATTTTCTTTTTTTTCTTCTCTCTTTTAATTATTCTCATGACTTTTTAACTATTACTATCTGTTGACATAGCCATATGAGGGTTTTTTGTGACAGGTTGCAGTTTTGAATCACACTATTCATATTTATATATAATGAAGTGAAAATTAGGGGAAAATCCAAATGAAAGGAAATTGCTAAAAACATAACTTTTGCATTATGTTTATTCACTTCAATGCAACTTTGGCAATATCAAACTTTAAAATTATAATATAAAAATGTGTGATCAATGAAAAAAAGACACTATCCATCTAAATAACTGTTTCTAGCCCTACCCTGATCAAAATATATATCTCCAATATATACAAATAATTACTACGGAAAGAACACAAATTTGAAATTCTTTTAGCAGTACTTTGTGGTGATAATGGTGTACAATAATAAATTATATTGTGATACCGTGTTAGCCAGAAAAATCAATGTGAATACTTTTCCGTCAAATTATGACAAGAGCATTCTTAAAGTGATACCTTTATTGGCTAACCAGAAAATTATATGTTCGCAAGCTTTCAGAGCTCAAAGGCTCCTTCTTCAGGCAAGATTATAATTGTAATCTTGTAATTGTAATTGTAATCTTGCCTGAAGAAGGAGCCTTTGAGCTCTGAAAGCTTGCGAACATATAATTTTCTGGTTAGCCAATAAAGGTATCTCTTTAAAAATGCTCTTGTCATAATTTGACGGAAAAGTATTCACATCGATTTGTGGTGATAAAAAATGTGAAAAATAGACACCTATCTCTTATTTTTCTCTACATTTAACCCCCAGATATCAGCAAAAAAAAATAACAATAAAAAAAAAATGTAAAGTGAACCTGACATCTGACACATGCTACGCAATCCACAGGCAGCATGTTTCAGATTTCAGGTTCACTTTAAAAAATTGTTGTCATTATTATATTCTTTTTTTTTGCTGATATCTGTGGGTTAAATGTTGAGGGAAATGAAATGTATTGGGCTCTGGCTGTATGATCACAGGCAGGCAAATTTGACTCTGAAACGCCGCGATGTTTCACAGAAAGACATACAGTGAGTGATATAAGTATTGAACACATCACCAATTTTCTAAGTTAAATATATTTCAATAGGTGTAATTGATATGATATTCTCACCAGATGTTGATAGCAAGCCATCCAATCCTTGCGGGCAAAGAAATAAAAAACATATATATCCATAAATTAATTTATGTGTAATGATGAGAAATGACAGGGAGTAACTATTGAACACATACATGAGATACAAAAAGCCATGGAAAGTCTTGACAGCAGCTGGTCCAACTGATGGCCTTTAACAAGGTGTCTCATTACCAATGTGTGCACAAGAAACATCTCATGATTGATAGAACCAGTGAGCTGTCTCAAGACCTTCTCAACCTTATTGTTGCAAAAAGGAATGATGGAATTGGTTACAGAAGAAATCACATAACTTAATTTATGAACATATATGGTTTGATTTATTTGCCTGTGTGTATTGTATGGGTTGTTAACAACATCTGGTATGAATTTCATGTCAATAGCACCTTTAGTAATTTATTTACTTAGAAAATTAAAGACATGTTCAATACTTATTTCACCCACTGTACTTTAAAAGCTGCTTGGGACAGAGATCAACCTGGAGACTAGTTAGACAGGTAGGTCCCCAGCAACTTCTCCCTGCCTACTTCCCTGGATTGACAAGTTTCTCCCTATTCACTCATATAGGCAAAGGTCTGTCAACCCATGTCAGTGGTCAGGTCAAAGCCACCAGGACCCAAGATTTGGCAGTATGTTTCAGCAGTCAGATTTTCTTCAATTGAATATCGAAATGAGAAAAAAATCAATAAGCAATTAATAGGGCATATACAATAAAATCTCAAAAAAATCAGAATAAGAGGGGGAAATTACCTGCTCACAAATTGGTTAAGGATCTGAAACATATCTGCAATAGAAAAGCACAAGCACTTTTTTTTCCATATCTCAGTATTTCTTTATACACTCATGGAATATTCTGTTAGACCAGTTATGTGCAAAGATATCCTTACTTAGAAAATTGTACTGGAGTAGCTACTGGAACTAACATTTTTATGGTTCTTTCACTATGGAGGTTTCATGTAATAGTGTAAAAATTTTGGCCAGTGTTTTTGAGTCTTTAGGATATTAGTCCAAGAAAAGTAAAATTAATCTGCATATCCAAAAAATAGATAACATCTTCAAATTTTATTCCATAAGGATCAAACAATTAAAATCCACAAGTTGGTGATAGAAAAAACAGTTTGACACTTTTCTAGAATTGTGTGCACCCTAAGTCATAGAGAATGTGTTACAGATTTTGAGGTGCATTTTCCTGTAGTTTTCTCTCTTTCATTTGTAAATTTGATTATTGCAATAAAAATATGTTTAATTTCAGCTAATAGAATGCACATGGAGTAAAATCCACAGCATGTTTCGAATTCAATGCAAAAAGATTCCAGTGCATATAAATAAGACTTTGATTTGGTTTAAATTGCAACAGATTTGCTACCAAAAGTCAGAAACTTTTTGGACCTACCTTTAATGTGAACGCTGTAAGTTAAACTCATTCCACTTTAACAATAGTTAGCTTGGCTTGAAAAAAACGGAACCAATGATACCTGAAATAAACTAAATTTGTAGAATACAACATTTCTTCAATGTTTGCTAGACCATGAATGCAGCTTTTTAACTTCATGGCCCATGAACTACCCAGAATCTTATCTCCTGACATTTTCTGTGAAGGGATCAGTGACCAATGATTGCTATTTTACCAGCTGTGTCTGCAGGTTGAATTACATAAACTACAGGGAAAGACAAGTTGGTTTACACGCCACAAAAGAGGAAGAGTAACATCTATGCAATATCTGGTCTGTAAAATGTTCTTGAAGTTTTTAAACTCATTGCAGTTTTCAATTTTTTATAGTTTTTTTTTAAAAAAAACTAACTAAAATACACCAGAAGAGAGGTCTGCTTTATATAACTTCTTAAATCAATTAAGAATTGTCTATAGAAGCTAAAGTGATCGACTCAGTTTGACTCAAAGGGACAAAACTTATGAGTAAAGGTTCTCCAAATTAGAAAATCCTTTGTCATATTCTTAAAAGGTCTGCCATAAATGTTGACATTGCTTGGCCCTGGAGAGAAGAAAGAGTTAGCTTATTAACTATAACTTAATTATTACTTACTATGTCTTCTCTTTTCCAGGCTGCACAGCTCGGCTTGTATGTCCAACTTTAACCTAATTTGGGTATGTGTTAATAAAAAATGCTAAAGAGAGAAAAATATTGGCAATGATGTCAGAAAAGATGTTTTTACTGCCCATTAATCTTTTAAGGGTTATACTTATAATATCATTTTCAAACAATTTTGAATCCAAAACTCTACATGATAAAAACTAGAGAACAGTACTCCTAGTAAATTGCAAAAAACGCAAAAGCTACAGCTCAGACACTCAACGTCTCACTTAACATGTAAAATGTTTAGGTTTCGGTTCATTACTGTACAATCAGAAAAAGAGTGAACAAGTAGGACCTGTTTAGAAGAGTTGCCAAGAGTCTCTTCTTTTCTAAAAAGAATATGGTCTAAGGTCTCCAAAATAGCATCTGAACAAACCACAAGACTTGTTGACCAATGTCCTTTGAACAGAAAAGACTAAAATTGAGATGTCTAGTCTTAATGTACTGCACCATTTTTGATTAAATTGCTTCTTCATTTTAGCCTAATTTTGGTAAATAAATAATGATACTGTGTAATTTGTTTGCGTTGTGTGTTTTCTTCAACCTCAAGTGGTTTTATATTGCTTCTATTTTGATTTACTTATAAATTAATTATTAAACCATGCATTTGGTTAATTATAAGTTGAGAAATATCTATATATTCCCATTTTACTTATACCTTTGTCATTATTGGCATATATTTTATTTCCATTATTATTTCAGATTTCATTTGTCTCTATATGTTTACTGTATCTCCTTAAATACTTACTAACTTTTTCAATACCAGTTCTAAGTTGGTCACCTCATTGTATGAAGGTTTAGGGCACCCCTTGCTGCTTATAAAATCCAATAGTTGTAGAATAGGCTGGGACTTGCTGAGGTATTATAATTTATGTTAAGAATAGAGCCTCAATTTCCAAAACATCGTGCTTGAGTTTTCTTCTTTCTGGGGCTTTATGAGCACCCATGCTGTGATACAAATTGTTCTTTTTTGTAGAGTAAGTCAAAAGAATGAAAAAAGATATGTAATTCATTTGTGTTAATTTAATTGTCTTGTACTTTAGAATTAACGGCAATCAAGCAACGTACCTTTAATAGCTCAGCAGTATTTCAGCCAAATAACAATATACAGAGTGGCAGTTGAATGTATCCATTGCTTTAGTTAAAGTATTTGACTGCGCTCAATCCCTATTAACCTTTACATGGTGACAACGTGTCTCCAGAATTTCCATTGTGAACTCATAGAAATTCATAACTTGTCCTACTTCTTTTCCCATCCAAACAGAATTACAGTACATTAATTCAGCGCTTTGCACAAAAGCAAATGTTCTATCCCTTTTTCAGTGTATTCAATCATAAAACAAGATACAGGGTTTAATAACATTCTCTAACAACATTGTGTCTTTGCCGACTTCATTACTAAACCACATGTACTCGGAGAGATAGATGCTATATAAAACATTATGACTTAATATACTACGTAATATGGTTTGTAGTGCTTAACATACAACTTAACAGCACTGGTTATTTATATTAACTACTGATTGTTAACAACGATGCTTATTAAAAATTAAATTATGTAAATAATGCACTTGGTTTACTTTAACTGTTCGGATGCAGACCCGTTACTTTTAACTAGCTTTTCTGTTATTGGTATTTCCAGAAATGTAGGAAAATTAAAAATTGAATGTTTTTACAATTCATTTTTATCGAAGTACTGCAAAGGCACAATTAATTAAACATGCATCTATACAAATTTAAAGTATCTATAGATGCACAGTGTAAAAACTATATTTTGCATTGTGATAGAGCATCTCTAAAGATTGAAGCCAGCCAGTGGATTGAAAAAGAAAGTTCAACATTTAAAGATTTTTTAATAAAATTCTGTACCAACTAGTGTACTTAAATTATTATAGAATAGTGTTTTTCAGTGCCAAACAAACTTTAAGTGGTCATGAGTGTTTCAATATACCGCAACAAACTTATTTAAAGGGAATCTGATAGAAGGATTTCAGGGATGTGTCATGTATTAGGCTGTGTGCTTTCATTTCCATACAATGAGTTTTATGAGTTACATGAGCCCTCGTCCAACCACACCCCCTACTGTGATAAGCAGCTCACTGTCAATGTGTCATGTACACAGAAATTTGTGGTATGTTTGGGGTCATCTTTCTGAGCTCTACTACATGCTATATCTTTCCCCAGCCGACGCCGCACAGGGTATGAAAATGAAAGTGGAGGGACTGGGAGAAAGGGGCAGGCGCAGCAAAACATGTAGACTGCGCAGGCGCCAGATTGCCAGCCCCGTAGTGTGAATACATGATAACACACTGCGGGGAGGGATCTGGGGAAAGACAAAGAAGCAGGCGCAATAGTCTTCTGACAGTTCCCGGGCAGCGCGCACTGCGCATGCCCGAGGACAGTTACAACAGCGCAGGCGCCACACAGAAACGAAATGAAAGAAAAACAAGTCTGGAGGAGGCGCGTTGACACTGAAGGGGGTTGATGGACAGATGGGGAGGATGAGTCATGGGAAGAGGCCATACCTCAGGGACGCATTTAAGGTATTGGGACCTAGATTTAAAACTATATATTTCAGTGTTGCAGGGGACCAGAAAAAAAAGAGCTACCTTCACAGACTGCTGCCTTATTGCTGCTGAAGTTGGCTCTTTTACTTAAAAATGCCCGGGCTGGTGACAAGTTCCCTTTAACAAGTGTCTCTGAGGGTCTCCTTAATATCTGTTCTGGAAAGAATAGTGGCTGATTGCACTTTGCCTTATTGGGAAAAGCTCTCACATTTATTTTTTATTTTTCTTTAGTACTGGGAATACACAGCACAGAAACAATGCAGTAGATAAGACAAGTGACGTAAAGCAGAACTGTCAATATGGGAGATAGAGATGAACATAAATATTGGAACAGTTCATAGATAAGGAGTGTGAAAGTTTTATTGCCCTCTGATTGGGGTCTGGTAATGTTTTGTGATACTCTCACAGGGTCTTGGGAGCAAACTCCTTAATTGATGTCAAAGGCCATAAATCCATGTGATAGGTTCATTCCAGCATTGAGAGTGTCAAAGGTCATCATCAGTTTGTATTCACAAACTCTCCTGTGTCTTTGAGATGTGAAATTACCTTTCAGTATATGTAATTTCATGTCCATGGTGCTGTGATCGGGCATACAAAAATGTTTGGCCACAGGTAGATCCATTCTTTTTTCTCTTATTGTGTGGTGATGAGAATTCATCCTTGTTCTTAGTTTTTGCCCTGTCCCCCACATACAGACCCCCAGTTGGACATTTAGTACATATAATTAGGTACACCACATTAGATGTGATGCAGTAGAAAGTACCTGGGATCTTGTAGTCCTGATGGGAGTTGGGGATCTTTATCTTGTCCGTGGTCATTATAAATGGACAGGTTTTGCATTTCTTCTGGTTGCAAGGAAAGGTTTCTGCAGCTGTTGGGGAGGTAGGGAGCTTCTGACAATGATGCTTCTTAGATTTGGGGGCTGCCTAAAACACAGTAGTGGGATTATTGGCCTTTTACATCAATTAAGGAATTTTTAAAAGTATCACAAAACATTACCAGACCCCAATCAGAGGGCAATAAAACTTTCACACTCCTTATCTATGAACTGTTCCAATATTTATGTTCATCTTTATCTCCCATATTGACAATTCTGCTTTACGTCACTTGTCTTATCTTATTGCATTTTTTCTATGCTGTGTTGTGTATAAATATGTGATTCTTCAGATTTTGTATTAGTCTTTGCCTGATGAAGAGACCTGAGTAGTCTCGAAAGCTTGCAATTTGTTACCATCTTTTCAGTTAGCCATTAAAAGGTATCAAACACTGAGGACTCTCAAGTCTAAATATTTTTGCAAAATATCATAAATCATCTTCTTTTGGAAGGTAATTGAAAATTGTTGGGTACAGTTTAACTTAAGCCAAAACTGTCAACCAACATTATTATGAATCACTCAAATCGAGACAAAGGAGCCTCCTCTTCATAAGCTGAATGATATTCTGATGACAACAGTCAAGTTTTATTCTTCACTTATGATCCTATGATATCCTTGTGCCATTTGCTACAGTTTTACATACATTATATTATAATGACTGAAGGATAAATAAGAAATGAGGACTCTGCTGCAAGATATGCTACCTTAAATTTAAGATAGCATATGACAAAAATGGATTAATGAAAAAAAAATCTTGAACTTAGTAATTCTTGTATGAATGTATAAGAGAGGAACAAACACTTTGTCATATCACCCAATTATAATTGACACAGTTGACTCGTGTTAAGTCTTTTTAAAGAAGCTACGTTGAACAGACAATTCAACATGTCTATTGATAGATTTCTGTAAAATTTTACAAAAGAAAAAAATTGAGAAATGAATTTGCTATCTAAATATAGATAAGGTATAAGTAATACATGTACTAAGGCTGGTGAGACCACATGACTATTGTGACCAAGGTTAGCATAGACAGAATAGAAGCCTGGACAATGTTCTGCCTAGTTGAGGTTACTAGTGTAAAAGCCTTTTTAGACTCACATATCAGTCTACAAAACTGCCTCAAACCAATTCTCCAGTCCACGTAAAATATGTGTCTTTGGGCATAATACCTGGTGCTCTGATTTTGACGCATACTACTCTTGCTTTGTCAAGGCTTGATTCTCTAGATCCAAAATTGCCGCAGTTGTAGTAGAACATTTTAAGTATGTATTTCCCACATCTCTACTTTTAACGTCCTTGACCTTCACAGATGCACAGTCTACAAAATTACAAAATAAATTACTAGTCTACAGGTAAAAAGTAGAGATAAGCAAAAAGATTTGTAAGATCTAGCAGCCATGTCAATAGTCTATGTCTGCTGGACAAGATCCCTGTGAGCTTCTACAAACCTTCTCAAAGCAAACCTATCATATAACTAAAGGTACTGCCACACTAAACGATCCCGCTAACGATCACAATAACGACGCAAGCTAACGAGATCGTTGGTGTGATCGTTTTAAGGTCGCTAGTAGCTGCCAAACTGGACGATCTCATTAACGACGCATTAGCGGTCAGCGATCTCTTTAACGTCTTTGGCGGTCGTTGGGACGTGCCACACTATATGTATTGTGAAAGATCACGACCTCGATAGGCGTGACTGAGCGCAACATTTTCCACGCCCCTCATCACAGATTGGTGGTCACTATTTATGTCATAAATGTTTGTCACAGCTCTCTCTTGCTCTGTGATTGGATGACCGCGTCATAAAAGACGACGTACCAGCGCTTCTTTCCATTGCTCTCGAGCAGAAGCGGTTCTTTCAAATCTCCAGCATCGTTCCAGTGCGTCCTGTTTGCCTTCTTTGTAGCTACTGCGATCCAGTTTGTGCCACTATTGCGGTTGCTTTGTTCCAGTCTATGCCGTTGATTTTTTCTGCAATCCAGTCTGTGCCTCTATTTCATTTGCTGCGATCCAGTCTGTG
>VIAB01008919.1:45301-62473 GCA_009801035.1 Oophaga pumilio
TCTCGTTAGCGATCTCGTTTAGTGTGGCATACCCTTAAATGTGCCTTTAAACACCATAGCTGTTCTGCTTTTGATTCTGGATGCTTTGGTTTCCATTTGCCAGTGCAGCTTATTCTAAATCCACAATGGCTACCACATTTGCAGTGGAGAATCTGAACCATGCCTGTTCTGCTCCTCCACTTTCACTATCTTGCATATCCACAGATGTACAGTCTACAAAATACATTAATAGTCTACGTGTAAAAAGTAGGGCTAAGCAGAAAGATTTGCATGTCCCTGGTCCAGTAACCACATTGGTATTTCATGGCTGATAGACAACATGTGAATTCGCCCCTACCTACAGATCTTCTTCAGATAAGTTGGCGTCATGCGTACATTGTGGCACAGTGATGACATTCTATATACAAGGTTATGGTGAGTATTTTGTTCAACTTTAAAAATTAATTCAAGAAACTTTGCAATTATTGATATTGATTTTGGCATGTTTCCTTTAAACATTTGCAAATTCTTAATGTATTATTATCACCAGCAACAATTCTGTTTTGCAAATGCAGGCACTTAAGCAAGTCAATAAATCATAGGGACAAATGAAATGTAATCCAGTCACTTTTGCATCAAAAGCACCAACATATTCTGCAGCACTTTACAATATAGTAGGGACAAGTACAGACAATAAAAACAATACAATGTAACTAGTGTTGAGCAATATTTTCCGATATCACTAAGTTTCGGATCGGAATGGGTATCGCCGATACCCAAAATAGAAAAGATACCCAAAAAATATCGGCGCTACCCGATACCGATACCGGAAATCCAATGTAAGTCTATGGGAACAAAATATCGGAATTAAAAAAAACCATTCTTGCCTTGTTGGTTAATTGTACATGAAGGAAAACAACAAAGAGTGTTTTCCTTCATGTACAATTAACCAGCAAGGCAAGAATGTTTTTTTTTAATTCCGAAATTTTGTTCCCATAGACTTACATTGGATTTCCGGTATCGGTATCGGGTAGCGCCAATATTTTTTACGTATCTTTTCTATTTTGGGTATCGGCGATATCCATTCCGATCCGAAACTTAGTGATATCGGAAAATATCGCTCAACATTAAATGTAACACATTTCAAGAGTTACAGGAGGAGTGAGAGCCCTGCTCGCAAGCTTACAATCTATAAGGAAATAAGAGGAAACAATAGGTAGAATGTGCTTGTTATGTACGGTCCAGACATTATTATAATAAATAAGGATTTTCATATTACGCTGCATGATTACAGAAAAGGTTTACAAGAAAGGAATGAGCAGACTGTACTTTTTTCGGAAGCTCAGGTCGTTCAATGTGTGCAGCAAAATGCTGGAGATATTCTACCAGTCCGTTGTAGCAAGCGCCATCTTTTTTGCTATCATTTGCTGGGGCAGTAGTGTGCGAGTAGCTAACGCTAATAAGCTCAGCAAACTTATCAAGAAGGCAAGTGCAGCTGTTGGCCTCCATCTTGACTCTTTTGAGGAGGTATTGGAGGATAGAATTCAGAAAAAGTGTAGGGTTATAATGAGCAATAATACACACCCACTATACGAGCTGTTCTTGAAGCAGAAGAGCACATTCAGCAGCCATCTAATCCTATTAAGGTGCAAGAAGGAGAAATTCAGGAAATCGTTTGTACCTACTGCTATGGGGATGTATAATAATTTCCTAAGGGTGGTAGAAAATAATGGCTGATGGCTGGTGTGCTAATGTCAATTAACAGTGACTTGTATACACCTGAACTACCCACTTTTATTTATTATGTAATGTTGGTATACCCGTGCAAGATTTGTGTCCTAATATTTTATGTACTGCTGTTTGTAATTCTGCTGTAATACTGTAATTTCCTCCCGGGATCAATAAAGTGTATCGTATCGTATCGTATTTGATCTTCAGTCAGTATCTGTATGAGTGAAGTTACCATGTGAAATTGGGTGAATGGAGGATGTGGAGACAGATGAATAGGAGGGAACAGATTGTGATTAACATTTGGGAGTGAACAGGGGAGTGTTGGGTTAATGAGTTTAGCCGACAGGCCTGTCTAAATAGATATGTTTTTAAAACACACATAAAAACATGGGGGCTATATATTCATCTGATTGTTTGGTTTGTGCATTCCAGAAAGCCAGCGCAGGACGAGAGAAGTCTTGGAGACGGAGGTTGGTGGTTCGGATTATAAGGATGTTAGTCTTACATTAGTGTCATAATTGAGGGCATGGGAAGGGTGATAGAAATGAAGGATGAGATATAGGGCGGTGCAGAACTGGGGAGAGCCTTGTGGGGGATAAAGATGAGCTTGTATTGTATTCTATATCGAATGGGTAACCAGTGCAATAACTGGCACAAGGGTAGAGGTGTCTGTGAAGCGGCCTGATAGGAATACGACCCAGAAAGATAGATAGAAACATATTAATATTCATTATTCATTGTTTGATTAAATATTTATCACTTATTGATACAGCAAACTATTACACTGTAATAACCAACATGTGTAGCATGATAAGAATAATAGAAAGTAACTAAGTTTGGGCAATAGTGCAGTCATTTTCCCACATGAGATATGTGCATAGGATGTGAATAGGGAAATCATATGGTCTGCATAGGATCATGTTAAAGAATCTCTCACATGATTTTTTTCCTTAAATCTGTGCATTTGTATGCAGTAGTATACTGTCAGTGTGTTAATTTTCTCACCAGTGCCTTCTCCAGTATCCAGCACCAATCTGCTAATCGTCTCAGTGATGTTACCACTCTTCAGACTTTTTGGATCACACTAGGGTTTATGTGTGAGCCGGATTTCTCTTTTACTTTGCGAGTCTATGGAGCCTTGCTCTAATGCTTCATAGACTAGTGTGACCTAGAGGAGCTAGAGGAGTTGTAAGAGTAGTGACATCACTGAGAAGAGAAGCGGAGCGGCACTGGATACAGGTGAAGATGACAGTAGGTGAGTATATTAATACACTGACAGTACATTACATTCACATATACAAACATTTCAAGAAAAATAAAGTTCATGGGAGGTATAGTAAATTAATTTAATATTTATTTATCCAATCAGGCTCAGAGCAGTTTCAGGACTACCAGTGACTTTGCTCCTTTGTTGTTCCCAACTATGCTCCCTTTTGGGCCTCTTCCAGATTTTCGCTAAGTTGTACTCACTTCCAGCAAAATGATTTACTCCACTCTTTCTGTATTCCTGCTCTGGTAGAATTTGCTTTCTGTCTGGTTGATGCTATCTGTGCTGTAACTACAGGCACTCTGGTGTACTAGGCCTCTACAACCCCTTATATAGTAAAAAAGCTTCCCTGAGCTTCACTCTAATTGCTAACTCTTTCATACCCTAAAACTCCTGCAGCTAGCATTAGTTTTCATAGTACACTACCAAATCAATGCGGCAACTGAGAAATAGATGAACACAACATTGTAGCGCAGGTGATCTTGGGTACCTCTGCTCCTGCTCCCCAGGTTCTATGCATGTCTGGCAAATATCCTTGCATTACTCTTAAGAGTCCAGCCCATGAGTCCTTCCTGTCTCTTAAAGAGACAGTGCGCATTCTCCTAAAGTGTCCTCAGCCAATTGCTGGAAGACACTGCTTAAAGCACTTCTACCTTTTGGTAGGTGCCTGAGCAAAGTTTGTGCAAAGTACTCTATAGTTGCCTGCCTGCTGTTAGGTCTGCTTTGTCTAAACAAACCCTGCTTTGTTTATCCTGTATCCCGCTTGCGTTCCTGACCTGTCTACTATCCAAAATCAGCACCGTCTAAACCTGTATTAAATCAGCCTCTATCTACCCTGCCTGAACTTGCACTTGAGAGCCTGCAACTGTGATGCCATAGTGTTGCCGTCTCATGTTCTGGTCCAGCCCACTCCTACCAATGCTCATCTATACATCACCTGGTTCAGTCCGCATCTGCCAGTGCTCATCTATATAACATCCAGTCTACTCCGCATGTGCCATGCTCATCTGTTCATCAACCTTTCCAGTCTGAATCTGTGGTTCCTGTGTTCCTACAGTGCCTGCATGCATCTTCTGTTCCTTCCTTTGGGCCATCCCTGCTACCTGTTTCTATGGGGCTAGCTGCCATCTACCGAGGTCAGTTCTGAAGTAGCACCTGGTCCCACCTACTTTGCCTCTCCTCAGATCACGATATCATCAGCCACTGTGTATCCGAGGTCAGATTTGGTGAGGCATCTAAGTACACCCCTCCAGGCTTTCCTTGGGCCATGACAGAGTGATTCCACCACCCAGCCCATAACAGTTTACTCAGGCTATGGACCCTTCTGACCCCCATGTCCCAACGCCCCAGGATTTTTTCAGGAGATAATCCGCCTGCATGACCAACAGGAGTCCACTCTAGCCCACTTGCAGAATGTGAACATCCGTCCTGATGGCCTGACATCGGTTGCTTCATCAATTCTTTACTAAGTCGGTGCACACTCGGAAGTGACTACTCGATTTGCAACTCTCAAGCCAGGAACTGGTCCTCATCTGTGTGTAATACCACACTTAAATAAAGATCCTAAGCAGTTTTGCAGATTTATCAACCAGTGCATGCTGCACTTTGAACTGCAGGTTCACCTGTTCCCCTTGGATCGGGCCAAAGTGGCATTCCTTATGTCCCATCTTGAAGGAGAGGCCCTAACAAGGCTTAACCCATTGTAGGTGATAGGGGATCCTGTAATCTCTGATCTGCAGGCCTTCCTGGAGATATTCCCTTAAGGTCTTTGATGACCCGGGCTCTGTCACTTTAACTGCATCCGCCCTCCTTATACCTAGCCAAAGAAGTCTGACCGCAGGCCAATATGCCGTGCAATTCTGAACCTTGTCTTTAGAATTAGGCAGGAACAACATGGCCCTGATAGCCGCCTTCAGGAAGGGCCTATCTGGACAAATTAGGGATGAATTGGCTGGTTGTGACATACTCACATCCCCGGGTGACCTGATTTCACTGGCCATCCAAATTAATGTCATGCTTCAGGAGCATTCCAGAGATGGGGCGTGTGAGAAGATGCTGATGTGTCTTGAATTGATCCTTCCTTTCAGGAGCCACTCTTTCCTATACCACCTGCAACAGCTTTCCTTCCTGAACCTATGCAAGTCAACTGCATGAAGCTGGTTGAGAAATAGTTGTAACGCCATCATGCTGTGGGATTTTGCTACTATTGTGGTAGTCCAGAACATGTAACTTGCACTTGTCTCACAAAATTGCAGAAACTCCCTAGTTTATGGTCAGTTGGAGAGGCTATTCTGGGCGGGAGGAACTCCTCTCCACCATTGACACTGGCCATGTCTGTGTCTCATGGAACTACCCACTTCATTGAGGCGGCCTGTCTTAATTCTGGTTCGGTGGGAAATTTCTTGCAGCAAGCTACGGTTGATCGGTTTCACGGTTTCAGATTTCCATCTGACGTTTTCAGAGTCTCTTATTGGTGTCATCTGTCGATGGGAGAGTCCTTCCTGATGCCGTATTTTTTTGTTACTTAACAGGTGGAGCTTCAGTTAGGAGGGCTTCATATGGGGATGATTGCCTTCTATCTGTTGCCTAGTCTGTCACATAACCTTCTCCTGGGCCTTTCATGACTTTGTATTCATGAACCCATCCTGAACTGGATATCAGGTAAGGTGTTTAGTTGGGGACAGTCTTGCCACAAAGGCTGTCTTGTCCTGCCCCATCCACTCTTGCTGGCTGACAAGAATGTCAAGACAGGTGCACTTTCTAGGTCCTACCCTTCCTCCAATCTAAGAGATAAACCCCAACTTGTCAATGAACATTCCAAGATCGTCATGTTGGCTCTGGTGGTCTTGACTCAGATTCCTACAGGGAGGTCATTTGTGCCAAAATCTGATAGGAAGCTAGTCCTGCTGTGGTGTCACTCTTCAACATTGGCTGTTCATGCTGTACATAACATGAATTTATGACTTATTATTACGCGTGTTTATTGATGGCCAACAGTGCGAAGGGATGTTGTGGATTTTGTCTCAAACTCTCCATCCTGTGCCCATAACAAGAATCCCAGACAACTTCCCTCTGAACATATGAAAAGACATGCCAACAAGCGATGCCTGGATTCTTCAACCATTCAACCAGGTGATAAGCCAGTCATCTTAAGTTCCTCCTTCATGAAGTCAGGTACCTCTCCTGCACCAGTTAGATCTGAGAATGTCTTCAAGGTATCCTGGCTACAAAGAGAGTAATCGGGAAAACCTTTTTTCTAGTGGATTGCAAGGTGTTCAGTCTCGACAAGAGATCATGAGAACCCAAGGAAAAGATGTATGCCGCTTTTCTGCTGGAGAAGTTACTTGCGGGCTTGAAGAAGGGTCAATAAAGGGGGAGATACTGTAGCGTCTGTGGTCTTGGGTACCTCTGCTCCCGCTCCCCAGGTTCTGTGCTTGTCTGGCAAACATCCTTTCAGTAGTTTTTCGAAGTGCCCATGTGTACTTCCTGTCTTTTAAAGAGACAGTGTGCACTATCTAAAAGTGTCCCCAGCCAATTGCTGGGAGACACTATTTAAAGTACCTCCACCTGTTGGGAGGTGCCTGAGCAATGTTTGTGCAAAGTTAGTTTACACTTGCCTGCCTGCTGTTAGGTCCCCTGGTCTGCTTTGTCTAATCATACCCTGTCTTGTTTAACCTGTGACCAACTTGCATTCCTGACCTGTCTGCTTTCCAGAATCTGTATCATCTGAACCTGTACCTGGGCTGCTATCTACCCTGTCTAAACTTGCAGCTGTTATCTCGTATTGTGGACGTTTCATGTTCTGGTCTAGCCCGCACCTGCCAGTGCTCTTCTGTTTATCAGCCTGTACAGTCCGCACCAGCCAGTACTGAGCTATACATCACCCAATACAGTCCGCACCTGCCACTTGTGGAAAATATTTAATTGTAACTAAAAATTTGAAATACTTGTCAGTCTCCAAGTCACTCAGTATCTAAATGACTACTGCTAGAGTTTGAAACATTACATATTATGGGAAAAAAAGTGTTAAACATTATCAGAATAATTTATATTTATAGAGAAGCAGTGATTTTTTTAGCAGTCTATAAGGTAAGAGAGCTTCTAGCTACTGCAAATAGCTATAGCTATCTAGCAAATAGCTATGTGAACATTTGCACCTAAAGTATGAATGTACCTGCAACAAAACTGTAGTTATAAAATGTGTTAGCTAATTGTATCCTAAATATTGTATTATCTAATATTTTATTAGATAGATACCATATATTTATTTAGAAATAAAAATAAATACATTTGGATGTAAATACTTTTGGATAAAAAAGCAAAAATCATAAATATTCATTGGACTTGTATCTTTTCATCCATCAATTTAAAAGCATCATTTCAATTCTCGTATTGAAGCTTTCATAAATGTATAGAAATTGTATCAATTCAAGTATTGGCACACACCTCTTAATGATTGAATTTGTTTCTCATTTCAGTCCCATTTTCATAAGTGTATAGTGTCAAGCACCCAGCCATGCAGCCTGCCTTTGAAATTATTTGCTAAAGGGTTCATTGAATTTGAATGTGGTCCTGTGAGAGGACACCACAATTGTAACAAGTCAATTGATGACAATTTTTCACTTCTGAATACTTCACAATCTACTGAGAGTGGTATGTTTGAAAGTGGAAGGAACTTCAGCAACTTACAAATGTGTGACAGAGCATGTAAAGTTGCAGAGAGGCCATCAAGGGCTAAAGCATATTGTGCATAAATTTTGCTAGGGCTCTTTTTTACTCAGTAACTCTAGAGCTCCAAACCTCCTCTGACCACATCACCACAAATATTGTGCACTACTAGCTTAAAGATGTGGTTTCCCCTGACTGAGCAGGTGTGTACAAGCCTTACACCACTAAGCACAATGCCAAATGTTGGATGCAGGGGTGTAAGGCACATTGTCGCAGGACCTTGAAGCAGAGGAAATATGGTTGGTGAAGTGAAGAATCACATGTCTCTAGTAGTCTGATGGATATGATTGGGTTTGGCAGCTGTCTGGAAAAAGTTACTTACCTGACTCTATTGTGCCAGCTCTAAAGTTTGTCAGAGGAGAAATCATGCAATAGTGTTTTTTCAGGGGTTGATGTGGGCCCTAATTTCTAATGAAGGGAAGATATCTATTTATGTGATTACCTTAAATTGTCAGCCATCCATTTCCGTCTGGATGTGCTCGAATCCCACAATCCACCGCACCGCACAGGAAGCACGCCGACCACCATATTGGAATACCCAAGTGATGGGTATTCCAATATGGCACCCGCTGGTGGTACCAGGACCTTGCGCAGTACCACCAGTGGGACACCAATGCTGGACCCCCCAGCCACTGCTGAACCCGTTGCCGGACCCCCGCCAAGACCCGCCGCCGGATTGCCGCCAAGACCCGCCACTGGACTCCCGCTAGGACCCATCGCCACCTAAATACACGTGCCGGATCCTGCCGCTGCCTGCCCATCCACCTCCGTGCAGTCACAGCCAGCAGGAAAGACCGCAGCTTGCGGCCTGTGCTGGAGATTGGGTGCAGATGCACTCTGGTGGTGCCGCATCCCATCCCTAGCACATGCCGCAAACCACCATCTTTCTGCCGGCTGTGACTGCATGGAGGTGGGTGGGCAGGCAGCAGCGGAACACACACCCCACATACACACTACAGACATGAATGTACACACACACACACACACTACAGACATGAAGGTACACACACACATACATACATGTGCTCACATACTGTACAGACCAAAAGTTTGGACACACCTTCTCATTTAAAGATTTTTCTGTATTTTCATGACTATGAAAATTGTACATTCACACTGAAGGCATCAAAACTATGAATTAACACATGTGGAATTATATA
This sequence comes from Oophaga pumilio, assembly GCA_009801035.1. NCBI lineage: Eukaryota > Metazoa > Chordata > Amphibia > Anura > Dendrobatidae > Oophaga > Oophaga pumilio. The sequence continues at coordinate 54,167 of VIAB01008919.1, forward strand.
CTTAACAAAAAAGTGTGAAACAACTGAAAATATGTCTTATATTCCAGGTTCTTCAAAGTAGCCACCTTTTTCTTTGATTATTGCTTTGCACACTCTTGGCGTTTTCTTGATGAGCTTCAAGAGGTAGTCATCGGAAATGGTCTTCCAACAATCTTGAAGGAGTTCCCAGAGATGCTTAGCACTTGTTTGCCCTTTTGCCTTCACTCTGCGATCCAGCTCACCCCAAACCATCTCGATTGGGTTCAGGTCTGGTGACTGTGAAGGCCAGGTCATCTGGCGTAGCACCCCATCACTCTCCTTCTTTGTCAAATAGCCCTTACACAGCCTGGAGGTGTGTTTGGGGTCATTGTCCTGTTGAAAAATAAATGATGGTCCAACTAAACACAAACCGGATGGAATAGCATGCCACTGCAAGATGCTGTGGTAGCCATGCTGGTTCAGTATGCCTTCAATTTTGAATAAATCCCCAACAGTGTCATCAGCAAAGCACCCTCACACCATCACACCTCCTCCTCCATGCTTCACGGTGGGAACCAGGCATGTAGAGTCCATCCTTTCACCTTTTCTGCGTCGAACAAAGACACGGTGGTTGGAACCAAAGATCTCAAATTTGGACTCATCAGACCAAAGCACAGATTTCCACTGGTCTAATGTCCATTCCTTGTGTTCTTTTGCCCAAACAAGTCTCTTCTGCTTGTTGCCTGTCCTTAGCAGTGGTTTCCTAGCAGCTATTTTACCATGAAGGCCTGCTGCACAAAGTCTCCTCTTAACAGTTGCTGTAGAGATGTGTCTGCTGCTTGAACTCTGTGTGGCATTGACCTGGTCTCTAATTTGAGCTGCTGTAATTTCTGAGGCTGGTGACTCGGATAAACTTATCCTCAGAAGCAGAGGTGGCTCTTGGTCTTCCATTCCTGGGGCGGTCCTCATGTGAGCCAGTTTCTTTGTAGCGCTTGATGGTTTTTGCAACTGCACTTGGGGACACTTTCAAAGTTTTCCCAATTTTTCGGACTGACTGATCTTCATTTCTTAAAATAATGATGGCCACTCATTTTTCTTTACTTAGCTGCTTTTTTCTTGCCATAATACAAATTCTAATCAGTCTATTCAGTAGGACCATCAACTGTGTATCCACCAGACTTCTGCATAACACAACTGATGGTCCCAACCCCATTTATAAGGCCTGAAATCCCACTTATTAAACCTGACAGGGCACACCTGTGAAGTTAAAACCATTCCCGGTGACTACCTCTTGAAGCTCATCAAGAGAATGCCAAGAGTGTGCAAAACAGTCATCAAAGCAAAAGGTGGCTACTTTGAAGAACCTAGAATATAAGAGATAATTACAGTTGTTACACACTTTTTTGTTAAGTATATAATTCCACATGTGTTAATTCATAGTTTTGATGCCTTCAGTGAGAATTTACTATTTTCATAGTCATGAAAATACAGAAAAATCTTTAAATGAGAAGATGTGTCCAAACTTTTGGTCTGTATTGTACATGTATATACACACATAGACATGCATACATACACACAGTATAATGTCACCACACGCACTTACACACATACGCTTACACAGACACATACATACACAAAGTATAATGTCCCCACATACACACACAAGCACGCACATACACATGTGCATACACACACGCATATATATACATGCAGATACATACATACGCACACACACACAAAAATGCATACACACAGTGTAATGTCCCAACACACATTCACGTGCACACACATACGCACATACACACATACGCACATGCATACACACACAGTATAATGAACCCACACACACATGCCTGTGCATACACACACGCAGATATACACATGTATATACACACACGCACATACAAACATGCATGCACACACAGTATAATGTTCCCACACGCACATACACATATGCAAGGGAGTCGCACGTACCATGCTTTGGGGTACTCGGCACCGAGCCCATTCACTTCACTGGGGGATGTCACGGGTAGCGCAGCTCGGTCCGTTGCCCTGGGCGCTCACTAAAGGGGGGGATATTTACAGGGGATTGTAGAAATGTTCGTGACGCCACCTGTGTTTCCTGGTCAGGGTGACCAGCGCTGCAATGTAGATCCTCTGAGGGTTTGGGGCAGCAAGGTGTTAAGTCTCCCACAGGCGAGACTGATCCCTCGGAGTATATGGTGGTGCAAGGGTGAAGGAGCAATAATGCAGACACACACAAGACAGTCTCTTTCTGTACCTTTACTGGTGATGAAGTTGCAGGCACGTACCGGGAGGCCGTCAGGGTGGAGGATGCACGTCCAGTAATCACTGAGTAGGTGTAGGGCCTCCTTACGTCTATATGTGTGTGAGTTTCTAACTTGCATGAAACAAAGTTTAACTCCGTTCTCTTTGCTACGCCCGGCTGATCTTGTGGTGGAGCCTTCTTTTGGACAGAACTAAGTCTCCAATGGTTGCGCTGACCAGACTCCTGTTCTTCCTGACCCCGGTTACGTATCAACACTGTTGGGCCCCTCTGTTACCTGAAGTCCAGCAGGGTCTCCGGTTTTTCCCACTAGCCGTGAAGGTTCTAGCAAGCTCGGACCCGGTGTCCGGTAGTGCAGAGTGGAGGTAAGCCATCATTGCTATTCATCCTCAGTCACTCTCTCTTCCCTTTTCCACTTGCCTGTCGTCCTACTCACACCTTCAACATAAGCCCAAGCAGCAGTAGATGTCAGCTTCCTTCTCTTCACCGCTCTCCAAGCGTCGGCACGCTCGCTCTCTAACAATACCTCAGTTGACTCGGTCTTACAAATACTGCAGTTCCCTTTCCTTCACTTCCTTCTTAGGCTCTGTCCGAAGTAGCTATCAGGACCTTCCGTCAGACTGATCTATGCTCACTTCGAGAGTCACTTTCCACTTCCCTAGGAAACTATCAGTCCGCACGTTCTGAGGTAACTTTCCTCTCGGCTCGTCTCTCTGAGGTACAACCATCAACTAGCTAACGTTCAGCTAGACTGCCTTCAACTCACTGCTTTATCTCTCCACACCCTTATATACCTGCGTATTCTAAGGGGCTCCCTCTGGTGGTACCAGAAAAATGTGAAGTGTGAATGAATATCAGGTGATTGTGAATTACCTTTCATGCATCCTCCTGGGTAACATGTGGCACCAAGCGCAGCTGGGCTACACACAAGCACGCATATACACACAAACACGCATACACACAAAGTATAATGTCCCCACATACTCATACATACACGCACATGCACGCACATACGCACACACGCAATCACGCACATACACACGCAAGCACAAACATACGCACATACACACGCAAGCACATACACGTCCATGCATACCCACATGCAGATACACACTTACACACACAAGCACATACATATACACAAATTACACACATGTATATGCATACACACAGTATAATATTCCCATACACAAAAACACACATGCCCGTGCATACACACAGATACACACAAACACGCATATGCACGCATATACACACAGTATAATGTCCACATGTACACATGCACACACATACACACATGCAAGCACAAACATACAAACACATACACACAGTATAATGTCCCCACACACAGACGCAGATACAAAGACGCACATAAACATGCAAGCATGCACATACACGCATATGCATGTGCATACAAAGACACATACACACAGTATAATGTCCACGCACACACATATGCACATACACACAAAAAGGCACATACACACAAATACACAGCTACACGCACACATACATACACATGCACACATACATACACATGCACACACAAACACGCATATACACACGCAAGCATGCACATATACACACATACGCAAGCATGCACATACACACAAACATGCACATACTCACAAACATGCATATATGCACACAGATACAAGCACACATAAACGCACATACACACGCAAACATGTATACGCATGTGCATACACATACACACAAAAACACACACAGTATAATGTCCCCACACACACAGATACGCACATACACAAACATGCAAAATTGCATTGGTTTGGCTCCATTTTTTATCTAATTTTGTGATATGTTTTAATCTTACTTCAATAAAACATAACTTTTATGATCGTATAGCTTCTCTTTCTCCTTTGTGATGTTTCTATTAAACAGAAGCTGATGTTTAAATAGGCATAATATTTTTGTGAATAATAAATGTTCTTTTTCCTAGTTATCTCTTTATCCCCATTGCGGTATTATGATGTATCTGGATGGAGTCTATCTTATAAGAAGACATCATGAAGATAGAGCATGTGATCCTGAAGAACATCTGATGGATATTCATAAGGAGTTTAATGGATGCAGAAATGCAGAAGCACCTCTAGGTCCTATTTTGCCATTTCCACATCTTTTCGTGGTATGGAGCTGTATTTGGATGAAGCCCGTGAGACCTTATTTCATGAAAATGGAGTACATTCATTATGGACACTTGATGGATATCCTGAATGGATGTAGAAGTATCCCCAGATTTTGTCTAGATATGAGGATATTTACAGATGGACTAATGAGATCTCTGGGACCTATTTATATAGAAAGATTCTAGTAAGACTGGTACTATTTGAATATGCATATATTATCCATTGGATTGAGAAGTACTATCATGGACATGAATCTAGTTGGATGGGTCAGGTTGAGGATATACTCACTTATCTGACATATATCTCCTACATGCTTATATTTCATCTCTTATTATAAAGTGATGTGACTGTTAATTATTCATTGCAACCATTTATCCACTATATATGTATGTAAGGTATGTGACCTTGTATTTGGTAGATATTGTGAGGAAGATATCCTCATTGTGCGTTCATGCGCTCTATTAATGTCTGTTTTCTTTATTATATTTACACTGATTTTTTTTATTATCTGATTAAACTTTGAGCACCCCCTATATTATTTTGATATTTGCTCTACAGTATTCTCCTTAGAATTCACTTATTTATTTATTCATTGGTATTCAGTATAACAAAATGATTGACACTTTTTGAATACGATTTACCCCCTTTTAGGGTAATTACACTTTCACCTTAGTTTTGGGAGGCACACATAACACTTCCTGGGAAGTGTGTCTTTTTACAATGGATACTGCTCCCTTGTATATGAGTGGGGGATGTCCCCTTCTTTCACGCTGTTAACATTACACATTCACTCTCAGCATACCACTGTAACATCACCATCCAGGCTGCACTCTGGGCGACGTGCATAGTGTTGGCTGATATCGCCTCCCACTCCAGACACGTCGGAGGGGGGCGCGGCTAAGCGGCACGTGACGTCTGCCCAAGGAGTTTCATGGTTGCTGGGGGAACGCTTTCTGTTATTCACTGATTTCACCCTCTCCGTGACGTGCTGGGAGGAGGGGTGATCAGAACACATGAAGTTCCCTGCAGCTACGTCACACGCTGAACTCCACCATACATACACCATTCTACCGCTGATAACGCTAATTTATGGGATTATAAAAGGAAGACACATGTTACAATCACACGAACCTACCCCTGGGAGAAAGCTAACGCGAAACGCGCGTCGGGGAGCTGCACTACTGCTTACAGGTCATATGCCTTTTACTCTTTCTATGCCAAATTGCACTGTATGCACTTTCATGTCTAACTATCATTGCCCATGCATTCATATGTAGCCAGTGGGTATTCATGTACACATGTACTATATTGCACATTTATACTGGCTGCATGGTAATTCATGGGGAACTGCACTATTGTTGTTATGCTTATGAGCTCAACTTTTTCACTTTATGTATGCACTCATTGCACCTTATATTCATTGCTTACTATGCATGTACCTATCTGTAGCCAGCTGATACTTATGTACACATGTACTAGATTGTGACCCTATTACTGCAGGCTATAATACAGTATACATTAAGGAGGACAGTATTAGACCTATTGGTCACATATATTGGAAGTGCTTTACAATCTCAATACTGTGGATATTTATATCCTATATCCATTGATGATTAGATGTGTATAAATTATAATCTTTGGCATATTGCACTTTGGCAGAATATAATTTTGATATAGACCTTTGTGGCATAATTTTTGGGATGTATCTTTTTTAATGGTTTTTAAAAAAAATTTTTGTTTCAATAAAGCTTGTTTATATTATGGTGCTGATTAGAGTTGAGCAAAAGAGGTCATTTATTTTCAAAAGTTGCAGATTTTCGCCAAAGTCGGGTTTCATGAAACGAAACCCGACCGTGGAGTGAGTTCGGTCACGTGTTAGGCGACCATTTTGCTGGAGTCGGTTTTTCTCTACACTTTAAGCACCTTTTCTCGGCCAATGAGCAAGGACGCAGGCTGTGGGCAACGGGACGACATAGCCAGCGGCCAGCACCATCTTAGAGAAGGGCATTGCAGCGATTGGCTGGCTTTCAGTGGCATCACAGTGCACATAAAATCCCTCAGCGCCGACCGCCATTTTATATCTGCCAAACTCAGTGTATGGGACGGTTGCTGGCGGTGCGTCTGAGCAAGCAGGGAAAGCGTTAGGCAGGGCCTAAAAAAAAATTACTTTCTTCTGATAGCGATTAGCTGTACAGTGACTGTGCAGTGAGAGGGGAGGATTTTGCTGTGTGCAGCAATGCTGGTTCTTAGGCTGCCTGCCTGCCAGTGACGCTGTAGAAATTGCTTGTGTGGAGCATCAGATTTGATTAGTAGGCTGCCTGCCTGTGATAAGGGGGCAATTAATTTGGTGGATTAGCAGAGCTGCCTGCCAGTGACAGTGTACAAATTGCTTGTGTGGAGCATCACATCTGATTAGTAGGCTGCCTAACTGTTATAAGGGGGCAATTTATTCCCCATTAACTTGCATTGGGTCGGATTTTCGACTCCGACCCAACCATTTCTGTTAGTCGGCCGACTTCGTTCGACTCGACTCTTGAGAAAGTCTGGTTTCACGAAACCCGACTCGACCCGAAAAAAGGCAAAGTCGCTTATCTCTAGTGCTGATGTAAAGCAGACATGAGGGAAATGTTATTTATTAATATTTTTCTATGGTTTGACTATCTGGATTAAAGAGATAATAAGAAGAAATTTGAAAATTGCTAATTTTTTAATATTTTTTTCAAATTTCTGATATTTTTTTCAAATAAACACAAAACATATAAACCTAAAATTACCATTGTCATAAATTATAATGTGCCATGAAAAAACAGTCTCAATATAGATGGGAATTGATGAAGCATTCCAGAGTTATTACCACATAAAGTGACAATGGTCAGATTTAAAAAATTTGGTCTGGTCACTATGGAGTTAAACATGAAAAAATAAATTAGAAAAGCATACTCACCTTCAAGTCAAGGGTCTTTTTTTCTGCTCAGAGCAGCATTAACTTCCAACTAGGAGCTTCACATGAGTGCAGCTGCAGCATTCACTATTCATTTGAAATGGAAGAGTAAGAGGAAATTGAGATCTGCTTTTTTATTATTGCTATTTTCACCTTCCTATGTCCATTAATATGGGGTTGTCAAAATGGACAACCATTTTAACCTTTTATAAATAGTTGGCTCTGAGAGTTCATACTCTACAGAACACGCCTAGTCTAGTTACAATAGGTGTAGAGGTCCTAATCACACTCAGGCCCTGGAGTCGAATGGGCCTAAAAAGTCATTTTGACTTCTATTAAAAAAAAATACTATTAAAGGAGTTGTCCACTACTGGGACAACCTCTTTTTGATCTAAATGTTTGGCCCCGATGAAATAAAAATGCTTATACTGACCTCCCATGCATGCGTTAAGCGCTATTGGAGCAGTGTTGGCAGTCACGGTCCTGCAGCTTTCATCTGGTTGTTGTGGCATGTGACCCTAGGGCCTTATCAGCGCTGGCATCACTGTCCTCACCTACAGTTATTTTGAACATGAAGAGGAAGTCAGAGACTATCTGCAGCCCTGATGTCTTCTTTATGTTCAAAATGTCTGAAGGTAGGGACAGTGAAGCCATTGATGATTGGGCGCCAGGGTCACGTGTCCCAACCAGCACACAAGTACCCCAGAACTGTGAGTGCCGACATTGCTGGAAAGGCAATGCAACTGAAGGTAAATATAAGCTTTTTTATTTATCAAGGTCAAACATTTAAATGAAAAAGGGATTGTCAGGGTAGAGGGCAACCCCTTTAAAATCTTACAATAATTGGGGGCCCCATTCATGTTTAGCATTGAGGCCCATGTGCTTCAAGTTACATCACTAGAACACACTATATGCAAGGAAAACCTTTACTCTCTAAATACCTTATACATACAATTCCTTATTTCATAATAAAA
>VIAB01008920.1:27628-39389 GCA_009801035.1 Oophaga pumilio
TTCCACAAAAATAATTTTTTTAGTCCCCATTTTTTTCCCCAAGGATAACAGGAGAAATTAGACCCCTAAAGTTTTTGTGCAATTTTTCCTGAGTACGCTGATACCCCATATGTGGGGGTCAACCACTGTTTGGGCACACGTCGGGGCTCGGAATAAAGGGAGCACTGTTTCACTTTTAACAGCCAATCAGAGTGATCGAAGCCACGTTGGGGTTAAGCCAACCTCCCCTGTGGTGAAGCACAAAGGGTCTTGTGCCTGCGGGTCGGGTGACCTTTCAGTGACCCCGGTCACCCGACCCACAGGAACGCGATCCTTTCATGACACATACTCTGTGTCACAGGTCGGGAAGGGGTTAAAATAATTTAAAAAAAAAAAGCATGGGGATCCCTCTATTCTTGATAACCAACCTTGCTGAAGCTGACAGCTTAGGGTTGCAGTTTAAAGAAAATAGGGAGGAATCCACCCCGCGTTTTTCATTCATTTATTTAGTTATATCGCAGGCGGTGGGTGAGAAATACCTCGATCATCCGCTCCTGCTGTCACTGTTATTAGCGGCAGCAGGTGTCAGTTGATGAGAGTAGTAGTCCTAAAGGGCCCCACCTGCTGTCATCGTTCTGACTTTAATCTAAAGGGTATGCCACACTAAACGAGATCGCAATCGAGATCGCTAACGAGATCACTACTGCATCACCATTTATGACGCAGTAGCGATCTCGTTAGCGACTTAACTGTGTGATTCCAAACACAACTCATCAGCGATCTGTGATTCCAAACACATCTCATCAGCGATCTGTATAACGACCTCTGCGGTCGTTGGGAAAACCTAGTCCCACCTGCGATGCTGGTGAAGTCGTTCATAAAGGGTGCCACACTCAGCGATTCAGGCTCACCAGCGGGACACCAACGACCAAAAAACGGCTCAAAACTTTTACAAACGATCAGCGACATCTCAGCAGGGGCCACATCGCTGCTACATGTCACACACAGTTAAGTCGCTAACGAGTTCGCTACTGCGTCATAAATGGTGATGCAATTGCGATCTCGTTAGCGATCTCGTTTGCGATCTCGCTTAGTGTGGCATACTCTCATCATTCTCTTCTGCTCGCGCTGATCGCCGACAGAGCAGGGGAGAATGATGATATCCGTCTTCAGCACCTGGCGCCGAGGAGCAACACTTACTGTAGCGCTTCTTCCCTGGTACCGTTGCGTGTCACACGGATGACATCAATGTGTGTTCTCCATGTGCACGTGTGCGGGACGTTTTCCGGCCCGTGCTGACGGTAAAAAACAGGCATGTCTACGTGTGGGGCACACGGTCCGTGGAAACACACTGACATGCACAGACCCATTTATTTGAATGGGTCTGCATGTGTCATTGTCTCCAGTATGTGTGAAAACTGTCGCCACACGTAGTTGAGACATGGACGTGTGAAAGAGGCCTTTATAAAAGACTCCTGTCCACAGACTCAATTAATCAGTTAGATAACCTCTACAACATGCGCAAGACCAAAAAGCTTTATAAGGATGTCAGGGACAAGATCATAGACCTGCACAAAGTTGGAATGGGCTACAAAGCCATACATAAAACACTGGGTGAGAAGGAGACAACTGTTGGTGCAATAGTAAGAAAATGGAAGAAATACAAAATGACTGTCAATCGAAATCGATCTGGGGCACCATGCAAAATCTCACCCTATGAGGCATCCTTGATCATGAGGAAGGTGAGAGATCAGCCTTAAGGTACATGGGGGAAACGTGTTAATGATCTCAAGGCTGCTGGGACCACAATCACCAAGAAAACCATTGGTAACATTACTCCGTAAAGGTTTAAATTGCTGTAGTGTCCCCAAGGTCCCCCTGCTCAAGAAGACACATGTGAAGGCCCATCTGAAGTTTGCCATTGAACACCTGGATGATTCTGTGAGTGATTGGGAGAAGATACTGTGGTCAGATAAGACTAAAATTGAGCTCTTGGGCATAAACTCAACTCACTGTGTTTAGAGCAAGAGAAATGCTGGCTATGATCCTAAGAACACCGTCCCCACTGTCAAGCATGGAGGTGGAAATATGTTTTGGGAGTTTTTCTCTGCTAAGGGCACAGGGCTACTCACCGCATCAATGGGAGAATGGATGGAGTCATGTACCATAAAATCCTGAGTGACAACCTCCTCTCTGCCGGGACATTAAAAATGGGTTGTGGCTGGGTGTTCCAGCAAGACAATGACCCAAAACATGCAACAAAGGAGTGGCTCAAAAAGTAGCACATTAAGGTCATGGAGTGGCCTATCTAGTCTCCAGATCTTAATTTCCATAGATAACTTATGGAGGGAGTTGAATCTCCGCGTTGCCAAGCGACAGCCTGAAATCCTAATGATTTAGAGATGATCTGCAAAGAGGAGTGGACCAAAATTCCTCCTGACGTGCGCAAACCTCATCATCAACAACAAAAAACGTCTGACTGCTGTGCTTGCCAACAAGGGTTTTGCCACTAAGTATTACGTCTTGTTTGCCAGAGGGATCAAATATTTATTTCTTATACAAATAAATTGATATAATTTATACAATGTGATTTTCTGGATTTTTTTTTTATATTCTATCTCTCAATGTTAAAATTAACCTACCTGTAAAATTACGGACTGTTCATGTCTTTGTCAGTGGGCAAACTTACAAAATCAGCAAAAGATCAAATATTTATTTCCTCCACTGTAGCTTAGCGCTGTGGATAAATAATTTTGTATCCTACTGTAGACAAAGCGGAAAAGGGAGGTTATTGCTTTTACTAATTGTCTCACAACCTGACATGTTAGGGGGAAAAATATCTCCATTCCTGACATTCTCAAGGGAGAATTTTGTAATATATTTTTCCATCGTTATTGTACTGTGAGACAAAATTGTTGGAAAGAAGTTTTTTTTATCTGTGTACTTTTCCTGTGTCTAAAATTATTTTGAAAAACATTAAACTTTGTCAAACGCTAACAGATTGTTAATAATCCAAGTGAAGCAGGTCAGTTACTAGTTTAAAACTAGAGAATCTGTTAGAAAAAAGTTCATTTGCCATATGAAAAAAATAGAGATCTTTCTCAATGTGAAAATGGCCAGTTTTGGCTTTTATTTTATTCCAGCCGCTCCTCTGACTATATTGATTTTTTTTCATTTATTTTATATCCGACCTACAGTTCCAGAGATATGGGACTTTCTATTTAGAGATAAATTTTATGATTTTTATCAGGGTGGGCAATTAATTTTTCCAAGGGTTCATATAAGAGATTGTGACAGTTTTGAAGGGCTGAACCAACTGACCAAACTTAATTCTGCTTATTATTATTGTGTTATATTTATTTTTATCACTTAATATTGAGCAGAATTAAAGATATTGACTAGCTGCTGCTGTTAATATACCGACGAGCAAAAGGGTAACAATGTTTAGAACTTTCGACTCTCAGGCTCCATATCTCACCATACACTACAGCTTCGAACTTTAGACTAATATCATTTTATAGACAATGATTTTGGCTATCTCATACATAAATTTGACTTGCAACTATTTAGCATATGATTAGTTATGCAGATTCTTGTCATGTCACTGCATTGTTGCTGTTTTGCTGCAAAAAAAATATTTCCTGTATACTACAAATTACAACCTGTTTTCACATTCCCTAATAGCTTAGTATGTTATTAGGTGAATTCCCAAGTGAAAGGTCATTGGTTTGAATCAAGGAACAGCCATGAAGACGATTTCCAAAGAACTTAAACAGCATCATCTAGCTGATCGATAGCGGTCTCTCAGCTAAGAAAATTGCCAAACTGCATCATGTGAGTTCCATGACAGTTGGAAAAATATGAAATGAAGTCCGTCCATCCATTCAGAAGCCAAAAGATGGATATCCCGTCAAAATATCGGCGTCAACAAGTCGGCTCATCCCAAGGTCTATGGTTCTGGCTCGACAAACACTACAGTGGAGGTGGCTCGTATGCTTCATAATAGTGAGATCACTGACGTCCATGCGAGCACCATGCAACACATATTACACAACTCTGGAATGATGGCCCGAAAAAAGATGAAGAAGCCTCGACTTCAGTATCATCATAAGAAGCGTCTGTTTGAGTTTGCAAAAAAGTACAAAAAGTTTACAGTACAATATTGGAAACGGGTGATTTGGAGATGAGATAAATTTCAATAGACTAGGATCTGATGGGTGCAAATGGGTTTGGACGAAGCAAGGGAAAATTGGGATAACAGATCGAGAAATTGAATGAACTGTCAAGTTCGGTGGAGGAAGCCTGATATGAGGTTGTTTCACAGCCAAAGGCATTGGATACTTGACCAGGATCGATTGTGTCAATGCTGACCTATATATGATTGTCCTATAAGATGAGTTATTTTGTACACTCGAGATATGAAAAGGACTACATAGTGTGCCAGGACAATGACCCAAAGCTTACGTCGAGATTGGAGAACAAAATGGTTCAATGACCCCAGATTTCAACCCAATTGAACACTTTTCTGGGTAGGGTTGAAAAAAAAGCTGCATATATAAACAAGTGAGTCGAGTATGCACCAACTTTGAGAATGTGTACAGTAGAAGGAACCAGGGATCAGATTCAGAGACATCCTTGTATCTGATCGACAGCATGCCCAGAAAGATTCAGGAAGTGTTGAAAATCAAAGGTGGGTTTACAAAATGCTAACTAAATAATAAAAAAAATAAAATTCACATTTTTGGAAACAAAACAGTAACATTTCAGTGACATGACAAGAATCTGCATAACTAATCATATGCTAAATAGTTGCAAGTCAAATATATGTATAACATAGCCAAGATGATTGTCTATAAAATGATGGTAAGAGCCTATTGTGCCCTAAATAGTAACATGGAGGACCGTGAAAGACTAACAACCGATCAGGAAAAAAAGGGTCCTCTAAATGCAAAATAGTGTCTAAAAATTATTGATTTTCATTAAACAATTATTTTAAAAAAGGACATAATTAAAAATGGAGATGCAACGCATACAAACAGAAAACGAAAAATACACTGTGCAGAGGTTATATTAATAATCACTACATTTATAGGGGTTAATACATATAGAACCTGTAACCTAATATTGATGAAGGAAATATATGCTGCAGTCCTAATCACACTAACAATGCAATATACATCATAATGAACATCCAATACAGTAAAGGTTAATGTGCAATAAACAAAGTGCTAAGTGCTTAATACATATACATGATGCTGGAGACTGTCCCAGGTGTGTGGTGCAGACAAGACGGCTTGGATATTAAAAATAAGGCTATAATAGCATGATTCCAAAACATCTGTTAGCAGACAGACCAGGGGCAGTGAAACAGCAAATATGGTTTACTAAGCGGATATCTAAGCAACACTCAGTATAGGCATACAGAAAGGCATATTTACCAGAGCTCCAACCTGCAACAGTGGACCCCCTTAACGCACGTTTCGGCAGTTCTTCCTCATAAGGGGGATAAAATAATCGCAGATGTGATCTGTCCCATAGAATAACATAGGGCTGAGAGCTATGCAATCCGTGTTATACGGTAGTGTGACGCCGGCCTTACAGTAGGTCTTATTGTAACATATATTTTTATATGTAGAATCTAGTCAAAATCTCATAAATTAGTGCTTTTTGTAAAGTTTACAGAATATAAAGTAGTAAATCATGCTGCACCTGTTATTCATTCCTTGTATTTTGATCAACGGCTCCAAACACAGTATGATTCCTCCACAGTCTCCACAGAGTATTATGTCACCACAGAGCCCCTCACAGTAAGATGTCCCCTCAAATAGTATGATGTCCCCACAAAGCCCCCCATGCAGAATGATGTCCTTAAACTGCCTTGCTACACAGTATTCTGTCTCCACACAGCACCCAATGCAAAATTTTGTCCACACACAGCCCCATTGCATAGCATTATGTCCTTACATAGCCCCCATGCAGAATGATGACCCCACACAGTCCTGTTACACAGTATTCTGTCTCCACACAGCCTCCAATTCAGAATAATGTCCCCACACAGCCGCCTTGTACAGTATTATGTCTCCATAGTCCCCCGCTCACAAAGCTGTACAAACACAGCCACCTTATTATTATAATTATTATTATACATTTTTATAGCGCCATTTATTCCATGGCGCTTTAAATGTGAAAGGGGCAAATGTAGACAAGTACAATAAACATGAGCAAAACAGGCACACACAAGTACAGAAGGAGAGAGGACCATGCCCGCAAGGGCTCACAGTCTACAGGGGATGGGTGAGTATACACTAGGAGAGGGTGGAGTTGGTCGTGCGGCGGTTCAGCAGACTGAGGATCACTGCAGGTTGTAGGCTTGTCGGAAGAGGTGGGTCTTCAGTGTCCTTTTGAAGGTTTCCGTGGTAGTGGGGTAGAGAGTTCCAGAGTATAGGGGAAGCACGAGAGAAATCTTGTATGCGGTTGTGGGAAGAAGAGATAAGAGGACACTAGAGAAGGAGATTCTGAGAGGATAGAAGATTGCGTGTAGGTAAGTACCGGGAGATCATGTCACAGATGTATGGAGGAGACAGGTTGTGGATGGGTTTGTATGTCATAGTTAGGGTTTTAAATTGGAGCCTCTGGACAATAGGAAGCTAGTGAAAGGCTTGGCATAGAGGAGAGGCTGGGGAATAATGGGGAAACAAGTAGATTAGTCGGGCAGCAGAGTGTAGGATGGATTGGAGTGGTGCAAGAGTGCTAGAGGAGAGGCCAGAGAGTAGGAGGTTGCAATAGTTGAGGTGGGAGATTATGAGGGCATGCACTAGCATTTTTGCCGTTTCTTGGTCAAGGAATACACAGATCCGGGAAATATTTTTGAGTTGGAGTCGTTAGGAGGAGGCAAGGGCTTGGATATGTGGCTTGAAAGAGAGGGCAGAGTCGAGGATCACACCGAAGCACCAAGCATGCGGAACTGGGGAAAGTGAATAGCCATTGACATTGATGGATAGGTCTGGTGGAGGGGTAGAGTGAGGTGGGGGAAAGATGATGAATTCTGTTTTGTCCATGTTCAGTTTTAGAAAGCGAGGAGAAAAGAAAGCTGAAATAGCAGACGGACATTGTGGGATTTTGGTCAGTAGGGAGGTGATGTCAGGTCCAGATAGGTAGATCTGCATGTCATTGGCGTAGAGATGATACTGCAAACCGTGGGAGTATATGAGCTGTCCCAAGCCGAACTTGTAGATGGAGAAGAGTATTGGTCCTAGAACTTAGCCTTGGGGAACACCGACAGACAGGGGGTGAGGTGAGGAGGTGGTGTGGGAGGAGATGCTGAATGTCCGGTCTGTTACAAATGGCGAGATCCAGGAAAGGGCCAAGTCTGTGATGCCAAGAGATGAGAGAATCTGTAACAGGAGGGAATGGTCCACAGTGTCGAAGGAAGAAGACAGGTCCAGGAGAATGAGGACATAGTAGTGTCGCTTGCTCTTGGCAGTTAATAGGTCATTGGTGACTTTAGTTAGGGCAGTTTCAGTTGAATGATGCGGTCGGAAGCCAGATTGTAACCGGTCAAAGAGGGAACAGGAGGAGAGATAGGAGAACCGTTCAAGATGGACATGCTGTTCTAGTAGTTTTGAGGCATAAGGGAGAAGTGATATAGGGCGATAGCTAGACACAGAGGATGGGTCGTGGGAGGGTTTTTGAGGAAGGGTGTGATTGAGGCATGTTTGAAGGATGAGGGGAAGACACCATTTGTAAGTGAGAGGTTGAAGAGGTGTGTTAGTGTTGGGATGAAGACTGTGGCGAGGTTAGGGATGAGGTGGGGCGGGAGTGGGTCAAGCGTGCAAGTGGTGAGATGTGATCTTGACAGAAGGGTGGAGAACTGATGTTCTGTCATGGTGGAGAAGCTGGTTTTGGAATAACAGGGCTGAGCTGTCAAGAGGACTGTACATAGTATTATGTCCCCGCACTGAGAATGATATCCCCACACAGTCCACTTTCACAGTATTAAGTGGCCACACAATTCCCCATTCAGAAGATGTCCCCACACAGTGTTATGTCACCATTCCCCTGCAGAATGATTAGAAAAGAAAACAAAAAACCACTTGCCTGACCCAGTTGCCCTGCAGCTTTCGTCTGCGCAGTGTACTGAGGCACAACTGGCGTAATACAGTTGTAGTGACATTATCCCTCCTGCTGCCCTCTCAGAGACACAGACCCAATGATGGAAGAGGGTTCCGTGTCCCAACATTGTTTTCACTGGTATTTGCTTTCCTAGGATACAGATATCAGTGAAAGTGAGATGCCGGGCAGAGGGCAGCTGTGTGTTGCGACACATCTTTGCATAAACCCCTTTGGCTGTCCCAGTCCATGGGTTTCCCTAGAACAGCTAAAAGGTCACATGTGACCAGTGGGCTGCCCTTTACCCACTTCTGGCATGACCCACAGTATTTGTAATTACTAGTGATGAGTGAATGTGCTCAGGTAAGGCGTTATCCAAGCACGCTCGTGTACTAACCGACTGTCTTTGGCGTGCTCGAAAAATATGTTCAAGACCCCATAGCTGCATGTCTCACAGCTGAACAGCCGCAACACATGCAGGGATTGCCTAACAAACAGGAAATCCCTGCATGTGTTGCGGCTAACAGCCTCAAGATTACAGCTGCAAGAACTCAAACATATTTTTGAGCACGCCGAAGTCACTCGGTTAGGTCTAGTAATGAGCGAATATCCTCGTTGCTAGGGTATCCCAGAGCATGGTCTACAAGTAGTTTGGCATGCTCGGAGATTTAGTTTACGTCACCTCAGCTGCATGATTTGCAACTGCTAGACAGCTTGAATACATGTGTGGAATGCCTGTTTGTTAGGGAATTACCACATGTATTCAGCCTGTCTACAAGTCGCAAATCATGCAGCTGAGACGAGGAAAACTGAATCTCCGAGCACGCCAAAATACTTGGAGATCACCCGAGCATCGATGCTACTCGCCCATCACTAGTTAGAACACAAGCAGTCTGGGATAATGACTTCGCTCATCACTTGTGAGCAACACCCCTTGGTAAAGACCATAAAATCGGTACTTATGAAAAAGTCCCATACCTCTGAAACTATATGGCGAATTAAAAAAAAACCACGGTGCTCAGGGTAACAGGAATAAAATGAGAGGAAAAGCTTGACACTTTTGATCTAGTGACAGGTTCTCTTAAAGTGAAAATGTGATTGCAAAGCATAATATTTTTTGTTACTCTAGGAAAATCTTGCTATTGTGTACAGTATGGAAAATCCTGCAACTTACACAATTTATGAACCAGTAATAAGGATGAAAGGATGCTTGAAAACCACACAATCTCAAAGACCATTTAGCACAAAGGAAGTTACAAGCAAATCCTTGGATTCTCAATCACTGAAAATGATATTTCCATGCAATGAAAAAAATATTCAGAGTGTTCTGCATGAGATTGGAGGAATTGGATCAATTGTGTTTCTTTTTGCACGGGTTAGTTATTTTTCCTTCCACTGCATCATTTTAATAATGAATTGTAAGCATAATTGTTAGTTGTTGTTAGTTTCTCCAAACACTGTGTGACTGCAGATTTCTGAATCCCCCCAGCGCAGCAAGGATTCGCTGGTTTCTGAGCCTGGATCGGAATGTACGTATGCGTTGGTCATACTCCCGACCAGAACCCGACTAGTGGGCTTGGCCTCGCACCATACACTTGTATGGAGCGAGGTCGCATCCACTGAACGGCCACGTCTCTGGACTTGCCGTGGCCGCTCTCAATACAAGTGTATGGAGCGATGCCATGCCCACTAATCGGGTTCTGGCCGGGAGTATGCCCAACGCACACATACCCTCCAATCACGGCGAATCATTACAGCTCACACTGAGTTCTCTGGGGGATTCATAAGCTTGCAGTCGCACTGAGTGACTGTAGACTTAGCAATTTAAACTGGACAACACCTTTAATAATATTACAAAGCAGTCTGGTGCTGTACTGAAAGTGTGGCTGTTGGAGCTGCTTGCTTTCAGTCATATAGGTGTTCCCAGAGCTGCATCAGTCTCCCCTCAGTACACAGTGAATTGCGACTGTGAGCACACAGTTTTTCGTTTGCAGAGCGAGCTGTCAGAAGATCACTGAGTGCTTTCTGCGTACTGAGCGGTTCTTGGAGCTGCCTCTGGCACGACTCTATGACTGACTGAAAGCTGGCAGCTCCCAGGAGCAATAGAGTACATTTTCTCCAGGCATCCACACTTTCAGTATAGCGGCCAGACTGCTTTGAAATGCTTTTTACCTTCAAGTTAACTCCCATATCAGCAGGTTAATAGCGTGTGGGGACATGAAAAGATCCCATTAATGGTTTTCATTAAATCCAGAAAAAGTTTTTTTTCTAATTGCACAGCTTAAATAATCAGTTTCACTTTTTCACTTACGCGAAATATTTCAGCATGGTTTTACCTCTTAATCTGAGAGCAGCATAATGTACGGGTGCCAGCAATGTGTCAGTTACCGGGCTGTTTGCTGTAGTTTTTATAATCTCCCATTGATAAAACAGTGATTTTGTGACTAGAGGACTAGTAAGTCTAGAACTGTATTCACAAGCTCTGTATAACTCCTACCCACACTACTGATTGGCAGATTTCTGCCTATGCACTGTGTAAACATCACACTACCCATCAGTGCTGTGGGTGAAGTTATAAAGAGCTCATCATTCAGAGAACTAGTAGATATTGCAGCAGAGAAAACGGGGATTTTATTAAAATGCATGCAGCCTGGTAAGTGATACAGCTTTGGAATCAGGGTCTCTGCTTCTACATCTTGCTGATCTCAGATGGAGTAGCAAAAATCTTGTGAAAGATTTGCTTTAAGGCTACGTTCGCACATCCGATTTACACGTCTGTGTGCGGTCCGTTTTTTTTCTCTGACAGCACACTGAATAGAAGTTACAAAAAATCCAAATACAGTGTTGTTCCTTATGCACACACATGATACCTTATTCTGAATAGTTACTTGAGAGAACAGTTACGGTATCCTTTAATTTGTTTTTCACTGATACATATTTAAGAATTAATGGATAAATAAAAGCTGTCTACCTGCTTCAGTTTTTAAAAATGTGTGAGGAATAAAAAGCAAATGGATGCAATATATCAGTAAGTGACGAATAAATGTGTCAGAAAGCACTCGAAGAGAAATGTTTATGTCACACTGATCTTACAGACCTTTCCTATGTATCTACATTAGCTTTAGGTGCCCAACTAGCAGTGACAATGAAGAAAATATATTCATGCAATCCCACAAAAATAGGCACATTAACGTTTCCGCTCTGAATCCAGACCTACATTGGAATGATGCGGATTGCTGTAGGAACCATGTATGGAGAAATAGCATTATAGTAATGGTGACCATCGTCTCTGATGACACACGGATAGTAAGAACAGATCATACGCTGATAACACACTGATCCAAAACAATGGTGACACTGGTACCACTTTTTCACGAACATGTTTAAAAGGATTCGGCACAGAATGTCCTGTTGCTTGATTCTTCATGGCGGTGCCAATCATTTTTCCACCTACCTGTTTTCTCTATATCCATCATTCCTTATTTGATTGACATCCCTGGCTTCATAAAGCCACAGATGGGTGGAGATAGTCCAGATCCTTATAAAATTGTTAACGAATAAAGACCAGACCACCCCCACTGATCTGAAAAACAAAGAAGCTGATGCCAAGCCTGTTCATATTAGCTATCTTTAGAGCGGTGATGTACATATACAGTGCCTACAAGTAGTATTC
>VIAB01008920.1:72835-82989 GCA_009801035.1 Oophaga pumilio
TACTCGGGTCGGCTTATACTCGAGTATATACGGTACTTATATTCTTTGAGCTTTTTTAGGAGAATATATTGTGTAAACAGTGTTACCACAGCAGGCAGATGTGATACTGAATTAATGCATCATGGAATTTATAGCAGTGCAGAGAGTAAAGAAATGCAGAGTGAAATCAAGGTGGGTGAACTGAAAAAAAAAAAGAGTAGGGTGAACTGCATGTAACTATACGGTATATTAAAGAAGTGCAGATTGAGATAGGCAGAGAGGATGCAGGTGTAACCCAAAAGATTTCTGGACTGGCATGTTCAGTAAAAGCAAATAATGAATCATCCTAGTACCAAATTTCAAACCTTTGATCCTTTGCATATTTGACCATGTTTTTCATAATAATTGTGATTATTATTTCATCAAGTATGAATAATATTGTAACTTTTTTAAATTTTGTAACGTTTGTTTCAGATTGTGGAAATCAGCAACTTTGAAAAAACACAATCAATAGGATTACAGATTGTATTGTCATTAGTCAAGTATAACCAGCAGAGAATACAGGAAAGTGGAAACTGTGACATATATCCTATGATACACAAAGTTTTAATGCAACCCAAATGTATTGTGGGATTTCATATACTAAAGGTATGTATATCAAGTGTTAACGATTTTGCTTTAAGGAATTGTCATCGGAAGATGACCTATTATATTTAATTCAAGTTTTATGTGAAATTTGTTCAATTTTTTATTGATTTATTTTGAATTGTCGATGTCCTTTGCTTTGGAGAAAAACATGAAATTTATAGAAGATGAAATAAGTTTTTTTTCCGAAATATACAGTTTAAATCTTAAGTCAAAGGTGTTCAGCATTGTAGGAAGTTGGTGCAAAACACATGTGAAGAAACCCAAAATTATAGTGTGTGCTATGGCTCCTCAGCAGATGACAATGCTGTTACTGAGTAAAATACTCTATAAAAATACTAAGACCAATAATACCTCCTCAACATTGAAATTGCAACACCAAGAAGGAAAAGACATGGAATTAACATGTCATAGGATTGATAAACATGTTAATAATATGCAAATTAAAAAAGGGGAAGCAACATTTTTAAAACATCTTGACTTATTCGGTATATAGTACAACACACAAAAATATACACACAACCGTGACATATTATCAGTGAGGTTAATAGCTGTATTTGGAATCTTCTACTATGCTGATTACACTTGGGCATGCAAATCATCACGATTCATTGCTGGCAGCTCCCTTTGCAATTACTGTCCATTGATGTCCAAGATGGTCTCAATGGAAGACCAGTCACGAGATTCTGTAGGTCATGGAAGCATGTTTAGGCCATGCAAGCTGCTCACATTAGCACAAGCAACATGCTGCCTGGCGATGTTATGTTAACCTCTTTATGACCAGACTATTTTCCCGCTTTTTCTTCTTCTTCGAAGAGCCATAACTTTTTTAATTTTTCTGCCCACATGGCCGTATGAGCACTTGTTTTGTTGCAAAAGAGGTTGTACTGATGAATGACACAATTGCATTTTTCATGTGATGCACTGGAAAATAGAGAAATATTCCAAGTGCGTTGAAATTGCAAAAAAGTGCAATTCCACTATGTTGTTTAGCCTCAAATTTTTGATTCTCTCAAGGGGTAATAGGAGAAAATTGACCCCACAATTTTGCAATTTCTTCTGAGCACAGTGATAGCCCCATATGTGTGTCACGGGGATACCGCTTTAGAGATTGCTGCATATGGCTACACGAACCCCTGCACGGATTAGAACTTCTTCATCAGCCTATTAAACAGTGCAGGTTTCTTTGCTCTATCATTGCAAGGGTTAATTAGTTAAGTTGATTTAGGCTATGTGCACACGTTGCGGATTTTTCGCGTTTTTTTTGCATTTTTTTCACTGCAAAAACGCTTAAAAAATGCATGAATGAAGCATCCTATTATTTAGATTGAATTCTGCAATTTTTGTGCACATGGTGCGTTTTTTTCCGCGCAAAAACCACATCGCGGAAAATAATGCAGCATGTTCATTAATTTTGCGGTAAATCTGCGTATTTCCCGCTATATTATTGACCTAGAATGTTCAGGAAAAAATCACTGTAAAAACGCACAAAATCCGCGCAAAAAAACACAAAAAACGCAATAAAAACGCATGCGGATTTCCTGGGAAGAAATCCGGTTTTCCTTAGGAAATTTCTGCAAACATTCCGCAACATGTGCACATAGCCTAACTGTAGCTATCCATCCTAAATTGTCTCAGCTGTTCTGTGCAGTCCACTCCACTCTAGTATATATGCTTGACACTTGCACTTGGTAGTTGCAACTTCCTTGTTTGGTGATGGAGAGTTCTGAATTAGTAGCAGTCCAGTTTACAGGAGATATCTGCATAGATTTGCTATTGTCTTTATCCTAATCCTCTCTCATTTGGTTTACCCTTCCTACTTTTCCCATGATTTCCACTCTGTTGATTTGTGAGTGTATTTGTATGATTGTAGTTTTCTCATATCCCTGTCTGTTTACACATTTGTCTGGCTTGTGTTTTCCAATACAGTTTGGCCTCACACCTCCCTGGGTGGGGAAGGGAACAAATAAGGGTTAAGATAGGAGCATAGCAATGTACGAGACAACGGTGTCTCCACCATCCGAGGTTATCCGAGGGACAGGGATAGCCTAGGGTCCCCCTAGCTCGAGGGATCGGATAGCTCCCCACAGTCCCTTGTCACTACGTGACATCACTGGCCATATCTTTTTGGATCCATTACGAATCCTGAGGCTGCCCTAGCAGAGCAGCTACAACAGTCTCCATCGAGGTGGCTGACTTGCAGTCAGTTGCTTTGCAGCACCCAATGACTCCTCGTTTTGGCCTCGCGGCTCCAAGCAACCCCTGGTGGAGCCCAAGATCGCTTTGCTTCGGGAGGTCGGGATAAGTTTGTGGTTTTCTGTGATGCCTGAAAACTTTATTTTAAATTACCACCTCATTCCTCGGGTACCAAGGAGCAATAGGTGGGAATCGTAATCTCCCTTCTCCAGGGTGACCCTTAAGCCTGGCCATTTTCTTTCTCGTCTGATTCCCAGTCGCTTCAGACGGTCGAGGAATTTTTTTCGGGCTCTCGGTCTTATCTATGATGTCCCCAACATTGTCTCTTTGGCTGAGTCTAAACTAATTTCAGCTTTAGCAGTGAAAACAGCCAGCAGAGGAGTATTGCTCAGAGTTCTGTACATGGTCTAAGGATACTAGGTGAAATGAGAAAAAAGAAGAAAACCAGCTCACCTGCAATGGCATATGGCGTGATGAAGGACTGATCTCATGTGATCACAGTTGCAAAAATGTCAAAAAGGAAGTATCATTCAAGCGTCTTTAAAATCCCCAAAAGATTATTTAGAAAATGTTAAAAATTCATGGCAGACAATAGTTCACATAATACGTATGCGTCAACGCTTTTCAAACGCTCCAAGGCGTCCTTTCTCAAAGCTATTACACTTGATTCACTTTCATCAAATCATTCAGTAAACAACCTAGACAAATTACCATTACATAAAAGCAAAAGTATATTTTCTTACTAGGGTCAAGTCATTTTTGCAGGCAGCAGAACAGTGGGCCCCACGAGTTAATGTTATTGATGGGCCTTTGCCAACCCAGTCAGACGCTTGTCCCAAATATCATCATGAGGAAACCCAGTGACTCCATCATTAGAACAAAGTCCCATTTGATCAATGTTGTGGTCATGTGGTCACCAATAACTGCAGTAATCAGAGGAGTTACCATTCAGGTAAATTTTCTTTAACCCCCTTCATGATATGTGCCACATATACAGCTCTGGCAAAAATTAAGAGACCACTGCAAATTTTTCAGTTTGTCTGATTTTTCTCTTTATAGATACATTTTTGAGTAAAATGTAAATTGCTCTTTTATTCTATAAACTACTGACAATATGTCTCCGATATTCCAAGCAATAAATTTTGTATTTATTTTCAGAAAATGAGAAATGGTCAAAATAACAAAAAAATCCATGCTTGCAGACCTCAAATAATGCTAAGAAAATAAGTTCATGATCATTTAGAAACAACAATACTAATGTTTTAACTCAGGAAGAGTTCAGAAATCAATATTTTGTGGAATAACCATGATTTTTAATCACTGCTTTCATGCGTCTTGGCATGCTTTCCACCAGTCTTTCACACTTTGCTTTTGGGTGACCTTATGCCACTCCTGGTACAAAAATTTAAGCAGTTCTTCTTTGATGGCTTGTGACTATCCATCTTTCTCTTGATTACATTCCAGAGATTTTCAATGGGGTTCAGGTCTGGAGATTGGGCTGGCCATGACAGGGATTTGATGTGGTGGTCCTTCATCCACACATTGATTGACCTAGCTGTGTGGGAACATTGACTGAGCAGAAGGAATCAACTGTTTTTCCAGGATAACCTTGTATGCGGCTTGATTCATTTGTCCTTCGCAAAGATTAACCCGCCCAATTCCAGCCTTGCTGAAGCATCCCCAGATCATCGCCGATCCTCTACCAAATTTCACAGTGAGTGCGAGACTCTGTAGCTTGTACGCCTCTCCAGGTCTCCGTCTAATCGTTAGATGACCAGGTGTTGGGCAAAGCTGAAAATTAGACTCATCAGAGAAGATTACTTTACTCCAATCCTCTATGGTCCAAACCTTGTGGTCTTTGGCAAACTTCAGCCTGGTTCTCCTTTGCTTCTTATTGATGAAAGGTTTTTTTCTAGCTTTACATGACTTGAGCCCTGCCTCTAGGAATCTGTTACGAACAGTTCTTGCCACGCACTTCACCCTAGCTGCCATTTGCCATTCCTTTTGTAGGTCAGTTGATGTCATCCTGCGGTAGCTCAGTGACATTCGAATAAGATGACGTTATACCGGTCAGTGGAGAGTCGTTTTCACCCTCTGCCGGTCTGTAGCTTTGTTGTCCCCAATGTCTGCTGCTTGACCTTGCTGTAATGGACTGCTGAAATTGTAATGATGGAGGCAACATGATGCTTACTGTATCCCTCTGCTAGTAAAGCCAGAAGTGAGCCCTTCTTTTCCTCACTCAAGACTTTTCTTTTCAGCTCATTTGGCATGGTTAAAAGTTAACCACTTGTTTTGCCATCCAGCTGGTCCTACTGCAAGAGGATTGTGAACACCACAGCAGTGTTTTTTATACTTTCCTTCGTTAAATAAGATTTGGTTCAGGTGATCACCTAATCAGAAGCACATTAAGTAGAATGAGGTGTACTCTGGATGGAATTCAACTGACACTGGAATGGAATTGCTGTCAGACATATAGAGAAGCTGATTTTTTATAAAACTATGCAGTGGTCTCTTAATTTTTGTCAGAGCTGTATCTGGCATACGTTGGGTTTCCCCCCCTTTGATGGGGGCTCCGGCTCTGCGCCCTCATCTTTTCTGGCAGTTGACAGCTGATTTGATCAGCTGACATGTGCCCCTAACAGCCGCGGGTTCAATCGCGATCCACCCGCGGCTATTAACCTGTTAAATGCTGCTGTCCCATCAGTGCCCCGTCACATGATCGTGGGTCGCCGATTGGTTGGCATGACAACATGGGGTCTCCAGGAGTGATTGTGATTGCCGAAATGCTGAAGCTCTGCTCTGTGTAGCACAAGCGAGCAGAAGATCGCAGCTTCATGTCTCCTATGGAGACTTTTGAAGCATGTAAAAAGTGAAAGTTTTTTTTAAAAGTATTAAAAAAATAAAAAAATGAAAGTTCAAATAAAAAATATCAAAAATACAAATATTTGGTAATGTCGCTTTGAGAAACGCCTGATCTACCAAAATATAAAATGAATTAATCAGATCGTAACGATAAAAAATTAAAAACTCCAGAATTATGTTTTATTGGTCGCCACAAAATTGCAATAACAAGCGATCAAAATATCGTATCGATCCTAAAATGGTATCAATAAAAACTCGGCGCGCAAAAAATAATCCCTTACCCATCCCCAGAGCATGATAAATGGAGATGCTACGGGTCTCAGAAAATGGAGACATTTTTTAACAGATTTTTGATTTTTTTTTTTCACCACTTAATAACCTATACATGTTTGGTATCTACAAACTCGTAATGACCTGGAGAATCATAATGGCAGGTCAGTTTGAGAATTTGGTGAACGTGATAAAAAAATCAATTGCCCTTGTTTTGCAATTTCACTGCACTTGGAATTTTTTCCCGGTTTTCAGTACATTATATGGTAAAATCAGTGGTTTGTTCACAAGTGCAAGTCATCCCGCAAAAAACAAGCCCTCACTGGACCATATTGACAGAAAAATAATAACAATATGGATTTGGGTACAAGGTAAGCAAAAAGCAGAAAATGCCCCGGGGCTAAAGGGGTTAATCCCAGCCATTACAGCGCAAGCTAAAATTTCATGCTTTCAGTATGCAAATTGCCTCTTCAAACAAAGAGGACTTGTACTCTATAGCGCCACCTATTGGAAGTAGCGATCCTACAAGTCACAATCAACCCTTTAACGAGTCTTGTAATATGACTTAGGATAAAAGCCAAATCAGAATCTCCATGCAGCTGTGTGTTTGGGGTGCCACAGGAAACACATGCAGGACTATTCTGCACGTTTATGAAAAGATGGCTCTATAGGAAAAAAGTCCATAATAAAGGCATAAAGGTGCTTAGTAAGGCATTTAAGCTGGATTTACACATGAAGTATCTGTTGGTCAATCAATCACCCAACATCTCTCTCTCCCAACCCTCCCATGCATAATAGTGCAGCTTTCCAGGGCTTTCTATGAGATATTGGCTGCCAGATGATTGTTCTGTCCTCACAGAAAAGTAAGGACCCGTAGCTGAAATTCTGCAAGCCAAATGCTTCTCTACCCTGACATCACATGTTGTAGGAGTGTCATTAAGCCCTATCATGTCTGCTTTTATCTGTGTTTAGGACACTTTTGTTTGAACTATAATGAGCTGAATAATGTGTTAATTTGCTAGTTTGTTAATAAGTAAAATGTTTTTTCCTACTACTTTTGCTAATTCCATATAGTCATTTTTCATGTTTTCTCTGTTTATATTGCAGACTATTCTGAAAGGATGCACTGGTGATATGTTACTGAATGAAAATGACAACTTTTGCCCACATTATGAAACAACTGCTGTAATTCAAGATGTTGGATTACTGGAACAACTGCTCTTAGATTGGAAAGTTTGGTCAAAGGGAGAGGTATATATTACAATATGTTAAAGTTGTTTTTTTTACCTAAAACTATTTAAAGAGAACCTGTCAGCAGGAATTTTCTAAGTAAACTACAGGCATTGTCAGGTTGCCACTGTTATACTGATTAAAATGATACCTGTGGTGGAGAAATCCATTTTGTAGCTCTTGTGTAATCAGTGTTAGAAGTTGTCAGTTAATGAGATACCTGTGCTCCGGAGCGGGACTGTAGGCAGAGTCTTATTTTCTTGCTAGAAGCCAAGGAAAGACCTTCCCACTGGCTGCCCCGAAGCACAAACACGTTCAACATTATAGAGAGAGGCAGAGAAAGGCGCAGACAGATAGACACAGACACAGCACCCTCCAGATACCCCACCACAGTGGCACAGAGCATGTGAGAGACCCTGCCACAGCTGTACAGGACAGAATAGAATATGTCCATGACCCCACCACAGCAGCGCAGAGGAGCAGAGCAACTCAGAGTATGTCAGTGACACTGCCACAGCATCTGTCTCTGTTTCTCTGTCTTTCTGTCTCTCTTTGTCTGTCTGTTTCTTTCTGTCTGTTTCTGTCTATCTCTATCATATACATCAACCAATCATACATACACATCCCCCTCCAGAGACCCTGCCACAGCAGCAGAAAGTATTTCAATGACCCCGCCACAGCAACTCTGTGTGTCTCTCTGCCTTTTTCTCACCGTCTGTATGTCTCTTTATGATGAGAGAGATGCTTGTTCTTCGGTGTGGGCCTGTGGGCATGTCTTTTTCTTGGTTTCTCTAGCCTAGATCATAAGGAATAGACCCTACCCACGGTCCCCTCACCCCCGAAGCAGGAGCATATAATTTAATGAAAATTTCAAATAAAGATTACACAAGAACCACAAATCAGATTTTTTCACCCCAGTATCTTTTTAATCAGTATAAGGCCGGGAATACACATGCGACAAAGTTGTCCGACACTCGAATGTGAAATCCCAGCTCTGGCGCCGGCACTCGGGAGTGGAGCGAGCGTCTGCATAGAACTACATGCAGCCGCGCACTCCACTCCCTAGTGCCGGCACCAGAGCTGGGATTTCACATGCGTGTGTCGGACGACTTTGTCGCATGTGTGATCCCTGCCTAACACTGCCAACCTGACAGTGTCTGTAAGTTACCATATTTTTTGGACTATAAGACTCACTAGACCATAAGACGCACCTAGGTTTTCGAGGCGGAAATTAGCAAAAAAAAATTTGACGCAAAAAAATATGGTCAATTCTGTACTTAATATCCCCTATCCTGGTATATATGGTCCCCTTATCCCCATCCTGGTATGCCTGGCCCCCTCATCCCTAGCCTGGTAGGTATGTCCCCCATATCCCTAGCCTGGTAGGCATGGCCCCCCCTCATCCCTATCCTGGTAGGCATGGTCCCCCTCATCCCTATCCTGGTATGCATGGCCCCATCCTTATCCTGGTATGCATGGCCCCTCTCATCCCTATCCTGGTATGCAGGGCCCCAATCGCCGTCCTGGTATGCATGGCCCCATCCTTTTCCTGGTATGATTGGCCCCCATCCCCATCCTGGTGTGCATGGCCCCATCCTTATCCTTGTATGATTGGCCCCCATCCCCATCCTGGTATGCATGGTTCCCATCAGAAAAACATTAAAAAAATGATAAGCCATTATACTTACCGTACTTTCCTGCGTCTTATTCTGATGCCAGCAGCTGATTTATGCTTGTAAGCAGCGTATGGCTGGGATGTCATGCGCTGCTTACAAACCAAGGACAGCTGCCGGAATACTTACTGCTCTCCACGCCGGGATTATGTGCGTGGAGAGCAGTGAATATTCATTGCTCTTTAATAGCAAGCACAGTGTTAGCCACAGCCGCCGGCTTCCTGCAGCTGCCGGGCGTTCACGTGTGCCGCTACTACGCTGCATTAATTTCCTATGGGAATGGAGAGCAGTGACTAGTCATTGCTTTAAGTAGCGAGCACACGCGAAATCCAGGTAGCTGCAAAAAGCTGCTGAGGCTAACAGCATGTCCACTATTAAAGAGAAATTAATATGTATTGCCCTCCACGCCCATGAATGTGGAATGCAGTGAAAATTCATTTCTCTTTAGCAGCGGGCACAGGAGTTAGCCACAGAAGCCAGCTCCTGCCTCCTATGACCCGCTGGTCCGCCGCTGCTGCTCCCCCACTTCCCCACCACAGCCAGAGCAGGTATATCCGTACTACAAGATGCACCCCCTTATTATCCTCCACATTTTTGTCCGAAAAATACGGTACTTAGCAAAATCCTGCTGACAGGTTCGCTTTAAAACGTAAGTGCGTTTCTCACACTAGATTGCAGAAGGTTAGCTCCAAATTGCTTTACTCTTTAACCCCTTCACCACCAAGCCTGCTTTCACCTTCCTGACCATATTTTTTTTAATTCTGACCAGTCCCTCTTTGTGTTAATAACTCTTCAACTACACAAGGCGATTTTGAGATTTTTTTTTGTGACACATTGCACTTCATGATAGTGGTAAATTTAGGTCAATATTATGTGCATTTATTTATGAACATATAGAAAATTTGAGATTTTTTTTTATGCCCTTAAACCAGATAGTTATATCACAAAAAAGTTAATAGATCATCTCTACCACATGTCTATAATAGAATCATCTTTGAAAAATCATTTTTTTTGCTACAACGTTAGAAGGGTTAAATCAGCAATTTTTCATTTTTTGAACAAACTAATTTTTTTAGGAACCGCGTCACATTTGATTGACTTGAATAAACCTCCCTCAAATGACCTCATTTTGGAAATTACACCTCTCAAGTTACTAATGTACAGTTGTGGTGACAATATTGAACCACAGATGCTTCACAGAATTTTATAACATGTGGATGTCAAAATGAAAAAGATTTTTTTTAACATGAAAATGTTGTTTCAGCTGCAGATGGAAGGAAGAGAGCCACAGTAATTCAT
>VIAB01008924.1:55601-89317 GCA_009801035.1 Oophaga pumilio
ATATTTTTAGATATCGAGCAGTATCGCTCAACACTAACCATGAGACATCAAGGATGAAAGGGATATGTGGACAGTTTCCACGCTTGCTGATAGTTATTGAGACATATATCCCAGTGAGGTTAAACGAAACAGTGGTTTATTCAACGCGTTTCGAAGTGCAAATGACTTTTTCTTGAAGAAAGACCACAAAACAATGGATACTTTGTGGTCTTTCCTGAAAAAGAAGTCATTTGTATTTCAAAACGCGTTGACTAAACCAATGTTTTGTTTAACCTCACAGGGATATATGTCTCAATAATTGTCAGCAAGTACGGAAACTGTCCACCAATCCCTTTCATCTTTGCTCTATTGATGCAAGATGCATTTTGCACAGCCTCACAATATACTGTATATACTGTACATGCTAGGTGAACATTTATATTGCAACATAAAAGTCCAGGCTACATGTACTTCTGCACACAGTCACCTTAAGCATATACTATGCAGTTTAGAACATAGTCACCTTATGTAAATGAAGCATTTAATAATTAGATTAACATGTCACCTTGAAACAGAAAAGAGTGGATAGTATCCTTGCATACTTTGCACTTTATATAGATTTATGATTTTCTCACATGCAGCAAATAGATCTTATGAACTATGAGAATTACCATGACCCTTATAATTACAAATAGGAGGATTTGTTTTCCTAAAGCTGCTTTTGATGACATCTAGATCACAGGGACTGCATTAATAATAGTATTATGTATGTGCATTACAACACAATTTTCTACCCCTTAAAAATCATTTATATTTGTGATCGCAATAATATCAACATTTGATCCATAGGGGCTGCGGAACGCACAAAATAAATATAAATAATAGGTGCGTTCACAGCCCAGGGTCCACCGTGCAGGCAGAGCCTGCTGCTAGTAAGATGACAGGATATGGCGGTATAAGCGAACTCTGTTACATCACAGAGTCGCTGACATAGATACAGTGGCACTGTATGGCGGTATGAGCGAACTCTGTCACTCCACAGAGTCGCTGTGGTAGAGACTGTGTCCTGTTAACCCCACAGGAGTACACAGATAACTGCAGAGCGGATAGCAGTCCGTGGTCATGCAGACAGAAACGCAAACAACCAACTCATCACCAGAGTAGCTTGTATTCTAGAGGCTATTTCAGCCAAGCCCTGAACACGTGCATACAAAACTCCTCACCGGAGGTGCTGGTATTCTAGGGGCTTATTGCAGCTGAGCCCTAACCGCATGCGTACATGACCACACTAGCGCAAAGCACATAACAGGATTGATACTAGCGCATGGCCGTGCGACCATGCAACCCTTTTATAGCTGCAGCAAGTACAGGACCTTCCAGAAAAGGACCAATGGGAAACTGCTTCAAGAACACAAACAGCTTCAGGACCTTCCTGGAGGACCAATGGGAGTCGCTGCTGTAACTGAGCATGTGACCCCTGATCTCCAATGGGAGTTCTTGCCCTGGGCATGCTCAGAAGGGGAAACGCAGGACTTAGTCCCAAAGCTGCCTGTCCAGCACTGGTTATAATAGAGGAACCAGGAGAGACAGCAACAAGCTTCTGCACAGTATTAGACCGAGCGAGACGCTGGGACCCACGTCTCTGCTGAGCAGGCTCCACTGCGGCTGGAGATGGATGGGGGACCGCAGCGGGACTGGTTCGAGATTCCCATTGTGCAGCAGCGGTAACTCGATCCTTAACACATACCTTGTTGTATGTACATTGTAGCATATGTTTCTCCACTTTCAGCACCTTTTTTGAATTTTAATTGTTTTTTTTACATTATCCAATAAAGGATTAATATTATACGCTTTTACTTTGTAACACCTCTTTGGTGTTATTGGGCAATACCACAGCCCAGTCTAAGGTGATATTGCATTTAGTTAAGAAGTGTTGGCCAAATATATGGTCTCGATGTCATTAAAAGGACTTTTTTGATTAAAGTATAAGGTAGTGTCTGTTCAGCAATGTAACAAAAAAAGGCTAACGGTGTGTTTAGGGGATGAAACGATATATTAGTGTCCAAAGTGGTACTTATCTGTGTCAACCACTCAAGAATATCAGAAAATTTTTATCGAAAGCACAGGGTTTGTTGATGTTAACACTGAAATATCAGAATCATAAGAACAAAGAATAACAGTGTTTAACACTCACCGTTTTTTCCTTTTTTTTTAAAGTAATATACGGTAAGCAACAATACTTTACACAGCAAGCGCATATGATGAAATAATCTGTGAGAAGATATGTGAATGAGGCCTTGTATGCAGGTATTTGGGGCTAAAAATCATTAAAAATTGAGCTCATTTTGTCCTCTATGGTCTCTGCTTTGCCCTATTTATTGCTGGCTGCGGAATGAGTTAGCAAAAAAAATCAGCCAGTGAGCTCATTTAAATTTTACATTTCAATTTTTAATTGTAATAAAACCCAACTGAAAAAAAATATAGTTATAGCCCTAAATACATGCATTTAAGTAAAAATAATATAGTGTCCAACGGGTGGAGAACTCAATGATTGCCCTAATTTCTCCATTTGTAAAGATACGGAATTATGCATTTTCTGAACATATATGGGTAAAACTTTTATTGGTTCCAATTTTAAGAAAATTAGTTTTCGGAAAAATAATTTTGGAATTGATGATTCCACGTATAGGTGAACGTGAAGAAATGCTGATGTATAGAATCATGTAAACCGCTGCAGTTTTGTGAATGATGGATGAATCTCCGGCATTTTTGCTGTTCAATAAAGCATAACTGATTAATCCAAAGGGGATTGTGATGTTGATCTTGACAAGACTGGATGAAAAGATGTTGTAAAGTAAAAATATTTTTTACAGAAGTCCCGTACATCTGTTTGTTTTTTTTGCCTTAGTTCATGACCTTAATAAATCTGTAAAGAAGCGGTGGTTTGCTATTTAGATCTTTACCTATTGCTGTAGAATAGAAGACTTCATAGTGCTTGTGATGAAGTGTCACTCTGGAGAGCAATATGATTCAGCCTCAAACTGGCAAAGGCTGCCTGAGCGCTGTACCATTCCCATGACCTTGTCTAGCAGTATTCTCTCACCATAACTAATGTCACAAAGAAACTAGACTTAAAGGTCATTGCAGTTGAAAACCATTGCAGTCAAATCATGTTTCTTAGACAAGTATGATGAGAAAAGGACAAGTTTGGGACACCTGCTGCTACGACTCTGACATCTACCATTACTGGAGAGCTATCCGAAATATAATGACATATTATACAACATGCTGCAAGTTGTGCCGCTTATATTTGTCCACAAAACTTAATATCTGCAGAGTTGCAAAATTTACCCTTTTTAATGTTTTTATATAAAAGTTTAATTTTCAATGCTTGATTTTATTTTTACTAAATTCATTGACGGAGATTTATAAAGACTAGCAAAAACATTAAGAGAGACATTAACAAGTGAAATTCATAGTAAAATGCATTGAACATTTATAGAATGTCTCACAATTGGAAACAATTTATTTATATACAAAAATACAAGCCCCCTGACTAAGCTGGGTGAAACGCGCTTTGGAGCGCCATTGAGTTACTCTACCTATTGAAAAAAATACTTTTTCTTAAGCATTTTTGTATAGAATGATTTCCAATGGTAAGCCATTCTGTAGCACCTCTTTTGTTTATTTTGGGTTCATCAGAATAAGCGTGGGTACGTTTTCTGATACTATCTTTAGGAATGTTTGGTTATTATTAGCTGTTTGTGAAATGGAACATTATCAATAATTAAGGTCAATGTTCTTTTACCCAGAACTTCACAATTATTCCCTCGACATCACATACGAAAAACACCTATTTTTACATTATTTATTTATTTTAAGCTTCTTTCCTATAACTTATAATATAGATTCCACAGTAGGCAGAGCAGGACTTTAATGACTGTACCAGGATAAGATGGAAGGTCAGCTCACCTGAAGGATAAGGATATCAATTGCACAGAAAACTCGTAGCACTGCAAGGTCCAGGAGGAAAAATAAATCTATCAAAAAGAGTCTTAAAAATTTACAAATCACACGCTTAAGTCTAATCACACTTGAAAACACGTAACACTTGCAAGCTCTCACACTTGATATAACAGATGATTTTAATACCGGTACCTTTTCCTTTAGCGGCAATACAACCTGCAACTGCAACTCACTATAATATTTGCAAAGGACTGCAAGTCACAAGCAGCTCCTATTTATAAACTCTTAATTAGGTACTCCCACCTGTAATTATTTAGCTATGTATCACTCCTGAAATTTCTCGTTATTGTAGCAATTTATGAGTATACCTAAATATCAGAATGTAACTCTGAAACACAATGTAATTAATCCTTAAATAAACACAGAAATACTGTATATACAGGATGATAAGAGACTTGTGACTAGAGATGGTCGAACCCGAACAGTACAGTTTGTCATCCGTACCGAACACCTACTATTCGGGTACGGACACCGAACACGGACTTCTCCAGGAAGTCAGTGTTACTGTTCGGGTTCGGCTGCCCGAACACCGGGTGTTTGTCACGCTGTCATCTGCATGACAGCGCGGCAAACAACGCTTCTGATCGATGATGAAATCATCCCCACGGGTCAGAGAGCAGTGGTTCACACACTGTCTAAAAGACAGCGTGAGTGTTCAGCAGTGATCGAAGGTATAAAGTTTACCTCCAGTCACTGGTGTCAGCTGATGGGATTGCTGATCTCATCATCCGACACCTGCCGCTAATAGCAGTGAGCGCAGGCGGCGGATGAGAGTATTCATCTGCCGCTCCTGCACTGTAAATAAATAAATTTAAAAAATGGCTTGGGTCCCCTTGTATTATAGATAACCAGTCAGGCAAAACTCACAGCTGAGGGCAGCAACATTCAGCTGTCAGCTTCAGCAGGGCTAGTTATCAAGAATAGAGGGGTGCCCATACTGGTTTTTTTTAATTAGTTAAATAAATAATTAAAAAAACGGCATGTGGTTCCCCAATTTTTGATAACCAGCCTTGCTAAAGCAGTCAGCTGGGGGCTTGTATTCTCAGACTGGTAAGAGGCTATAGATATTGCCCCCCAGCCTAAAAATAGCAGCCTGCAACTGCACAGAAAAGGACACATTTATTATATGCGCCAATTCTGGCGCTTTACCTGGCTCTTCCCACTTGTCCTGTGGCGGTGGCAAGTGAAGTTCATATTTGTGGGGTTGATGTCACTTTTGTATTGTCAGGTGACATCAAGCCCACAGCTTAGTAATGGAGAACCAGAACAGTACCCGGACCCAAACCCGAACCCGAACTTTTGGTAACTGTTCGGCCAAACCAGCCGGACCAGAACATCCTGGGGTCCACCCATCTCTGCTCATGACTTGTGGGAAATAAAGAAATAAAATAGTTAAGTAAGAAAGTATAATTAAATTAACAGTTAGTCAGATATGCACCCAGCAATGCACACTGGTATTTGCTGCAGGAAAGACAAATACCTCTTTACTGTTCACAAGTCACACATTTATGTCAAATCACACTTGAAAACAAATCGCAAGCTCATTCACACTTGCTATAACAGATTATTGAAATACTGTTATCTGTTCCCTTAGGTACAATTCAACCTGCAACTCACTGCAATGTCAGCAGTGGTAAGGCACTTGTAGGGCATTGGTATTAGCCAATGACTAAAGATTGTGTCTGAAACACGTTTGAGTTTTCCTTATGGCGTTGAATTAATTTTCTGAATTTTAACATTTTTCAAATAAATTAATTTCTAGGATTTCTTTTTGCTGATTTTTTACTTCCTCCTAATGACTGTGGTCCAATTGTCATGTCAATTCCCATCACTCATTTTTTAAAAGTCATAGTATTTTCCTCTTTCACAGTACCCTAGACCCACTTTCCCCCTCTCAGAAGTCACTGTAGTTCTCCAGTCACAATTTACCTAAACTTTCCAGAGGACCCAGTAGTTGCATATAGTATTTCCTTTATGTTCAAACCTAACATACATGTCAGGGACAGGTTGCTGTATTGCTGGCTGTTTTATGCTGATTATGGCATGCAAATAAGCTTTCTTACAGAACTAAATAATTTACTTGCTGACCTGATAACCACCTTTGTAGTGTGAGAGAGATAATTTGCTTACTATTCTCCCATGAGCTCTACCTATAAGAATCCATTATTAACTGGTCTCTTTTAGCAAAACTGGTGATTCCTACAACTAAATGTCTTCCATTACTTTAAACTTATAGAGACTGATACTGGAGGAGCACATAGCTTAGCCATCTGTGTACAGACTAGAGGGACAACCACCTTCTGCTCCTCCTCCTCTAAATCATTCAGCATATAACAGAACTTGAGGGTCCCCAGTAGATGAAGGAAGGTACCCAATTATGTCCAAAATTTAGTGTAGGCACTTCCATCCAACAACAAAAACCTACAAGAAAAGAAGCTGATGCCCAATCACCATGTCATTCAGAGAGATACTAAAGTACTAAATATCTTTCATAGATATAATATCCATAATGTTCCATAGTAGAACATAAACAAAGCAAATTATTGTAATAAATATGTCAGAAATGACTGCTGAGTGTAATAAATTAAAAGTTAACAATAAGGTTTATATATCAATATTTAATAAGCACATTGATCGTATTTAAAAGTGCAAGTTCAATAAAGACTAGGGGGACATATACCTGCTGCTCCTCCTCCTCCAAATCATTCAGCACATAACATGGAACTTGAGGGTCCCCAACAGATTCAGGAAGGTAATGAAAATGTACAAGTTGCTGTTTTTCCTCCATCTTCTCTTGCATTCTAGTAAGATGCTTTTTTCAGGATAAATATGAAGGTTTTAATAGACAATATGCTTTCTATTTCAGCTGGCAATGTCAGCTCTCAAAGTAATGCACACGCCACTGCTGCATGATATCATGTGTGTCACCAAATCCACAAGTTTGCGACTTTGAAAATTAGGCGGCCTTCTATAAGACCATTCTGTTTTTACAAAGCCAATAGAAAGAGTGGGTAAAATGAGCTCTCAAAGTCACCATCTTCCTCTAGTGGTTGTATTTTTAAATGTTTCACAATTAAATTTAGGATGTGGCCTTACAGGGAGCGTGAGTTATTTTTCCTGAACATAAGGCAACCAAAATGTTCTGCTCACAACAATTTCTAGCTGCTGTTCACAGCGAGATGGCCGGTGTGAGAGTTTCTGCTTTATTTGCAACAACAAATTGTGTGCTGTATGATTTTGTTCCCAGGACCTCAAGCTGTAAAACTTCTAAGCTGTGATTTATCCAAAATTGAAAATATGGCCTTTCCTTGGAAGAGTTGAATAAAAAAACACTCGTGTCCCTTTACAAAATGATTGGGACAAGAATAGGTGGGTTCATGTCCATAAAAACAAGCACCTGCAACAATTCCAGTAGCATGTATGGGACTAATATTGGACTACTACGACCAGGGGTGTATGAAACTTCTAAAATGGCCCTGTTTTGACAACTCTCATCTTTTATGCTCTCTGTCAGAGTTTTTCCTGATTGGTTATGCTAGACCATGTAATGTGATAGTTACAAGGCATTATGGGGAAACCAGAATGACTGAACCTAATACACTGCTCAAAAAAATAAAAGGGAACACTCAAATAACACATCCTAGATCTGAATGAATGAAATATTCTCGTTGAATACTTTGTTCTGTACAAAGTTGAATGTGCTGACAACAAAATCACACAAAAATCATCAATGTAAATCAAATTTATTAACCAATGGAGGCCTGGATATGGAGTGACACGCAAATTTAAAGTAGAATATAAGGTCCTTAAAACAAGTCAAAATGATTCTCAGTAGTGTGTGTGCCTCTAACGTGCCTGTATGACCTCCCTGTGCCTGTATGACCTCCCTACAACCCCATGGCATGCTCCTGGTGAGGTGGCAGATGGTCTCCTGAGGGATCTCCTCCTAGACCTGGACTGAAGCATCTGCCAACTCCTGAACAGTCTGTGGTGCAACGTGATGTTGGTGGATGAAGCAAGACATGATTTGTCCCAGATGTGCTTAAAAGGATTCAGGCCTGGGGAACGGGCGAGCCAGTCCATATCTTCAATGCCTTCATCTTGCAGGAACTGCTGATACACTCCAGCCACATGAGGTCTGGCATTGTCCTGCATTAGGAGAAACCCAGGGCCAACCGCACCAGTATATGGTCTCACAAGGGGTCTGAGGATCTCATCTCGGTACCTAATGGCAGTCAGGCTACCTCTAGTGAGCACATGGATGGCTGTGCGGCCCTACAAAGAAATGGCACCCCACACCATTACTGACCCACTGCCAAACCGGTCATGCTGACGGATGTTGAAGGCAGCAAATTGCTCTCCATGGCGTCTCCAGACTCTGTCACATGGGCTCAGTGTGAACCTGCTTTCATCTGTGAAAAGCACAGGGCTCTAGTGGCGAATTTGCCAATACTGGTGTTCTGTGGCAAAAGCTAGGCATCCTGCACCGTGTGGGGCTGTGAGCACAACCCCCATCTGTGGACATCGGCACTCAGACCATTCTCATGGAGTCGGTTTCTAACCTTTTGTGCAGACACATGCACATTTGTGGCCTGCTGGAGGTCATTTTGCAGGGCTCTGGCAGTGCTCCTCCTGTTCCTCCTTGCACAAAGGCAGAGTTAGCGATCCTGCTGCTGGGTTGTTGCCCTCCTACGGCCCCATCCACATCTCCTGATGTATTGGCCTGTCTTTTGGTACCGCCTCCAGCCTCTGGTCACTTCGCTGACAGACACAGCAAACTTTCTTGCCACAGCTCGCGTTGATGTGCCATCCTGGATGAGCTGCACTACCTGAGCCACTTGTGTGGGTTGTAGAGTCCATCTCATGCTACCACGAGTGTGAAAGCACAACCAACATTCAAAAGTGACCAAAACATCAGCCAGAAAGCATTGGTACTGAGATGTGTTCTGTGGTGCCCACCTGCAGAACCACTCCTTTATTGAATGTATCTTGATAATTGACAATAATTTCCATGTTTTGTCTATTCCATTTGCACAACAGTATGTGAAATTGATTGTCAATCAGTGTTGCTTCCTAAGTGGACAGTTTAATTTTACAGAAGTTTGATTCACTTGGAGTTATATTCTGTTGTTTAAGTGTTCCATTTATTTTTTTGAGCAGTGTATTATTAGTCCAGTCTCTGAATTGGCGGCAGGCTTTTTTTTGCCATCCTTGCAAATTCAGTAGAAAACTTGTTCAAATTAGTGGAGACTGCTATTGAGGAAATTTGACTCAAAATCAATCCTTCGTGGATCCGATCATCTCTAGTAGAGACCATATGTTGTATTTCTTTGCCTGCCAGAAGTGATCTATACTATTTCTGCGAGGAGAGATGGCACCTTATGCTGCTCAGTACAACATCTAACATCAGCACTGGGTTTTTACTAGAATGAATGAAAAGATGTCTTAATTGGATGCATTGCATTATGAATCAATATTGAGGCACAACCCGAGACTTTAAAAAAAAAATCTTAAAAAAATTAGGAAAAAAACAATAGTTTCCATGATTGGATTTTTTACATTTGTTTAACCTAAAGTTTTTATTATTCCTTACACAAACATTATTCATGCAGTAAATACATTGAGGCTGTCATATTTAAGACAGTTTACATTATCAGTCTTAAGATGAATTACTTATGATAGTCTCACAAGGCCAAGTCATTTCTTTGCCTGACATTTTAGAAAAGCCATCTGCTCGCTAGATCTATTATGGTGTGCCTCCATCTGAAAAAAGAGTCTCAACCTAAATGATGTGAAGAAGTGAGAATTTACACATTGTTCCTTATGTCCAAATATATCATGTTTAAGTCTAGTAAATACAATCCTATTAAAATCACTGTAGTATTGTAGGGCTTACACTGTCCATATACATTCGAGTTGCTTTAATTTCATAGCTAAATAGGAATTGACATAAGCCAATCAGGTCATGTTTTTCAAATGAAATCAAGTTAATTGAGGAAAAGTTAAATATTGAGTCAATCACTTTTATTAGGGGCTCATTCACCCAACTGCTTTTTCCACGTGCTAGAAAAACAGAA
The DNA here is from genome assembly GCA_009801035.1 of Oophaga pumilio. Lineage (NCBI taxonomy): Eukaryota > Metazoa > Chordata > Amphibia > Anura > Dendrobatidae > Oophaga > Oophaga pumilio. Next base: position 65,684 of record VIAB01008924.1, read on the forward strand.
TGATAATTCTGTTCAGACTTTGATCATAGTTTGATCAGAGTGTGGTCTGCGTGTCATCCGTTTTTCTCATACCTGGAGAAATAAAAAAAATTCCTTGTAATCAGGGTCTCTGCACCATCATCATGCTTTTCTCAGATTGCATAGCAAAAACCGGCTGATACAATCCCTTTGAGGAATAAATTATATACATTCAGATGACCTTGATTGACTCCTGTGCATAGTACTTATTTAGACCTACATTTTCATACCTATGGAAATATCTTTTGTATGGGCCGTAGTAGAGATGAGCGAAAATATTAAAGAGGAATTCAATTCTAATTACATTTTACAAAAATCCACATTAGCCAAAATGCAATTTTTTTGTAATTCACTTCTGAATGGATTCTGGCCTCCTTTTAGGCCTAAATAGAAAAAAAACACTTATTCTCAGCTAACCGATTACGTCTCCGACCCTTCTGTTCTTTACCGACCTTCCTCCGGTCTTACTGTCATCCCTGTTGAGCGCTGAATCCTGAGCATATTCACACTAGGCTAGTACATCAAATTCTGATGAGGGGGGTGGTTAAAAGCAGAGGGGCCAGAGAGGTGGGCGGAAAAGTGAGTATAAGTATTTTTATTTTATTTTCTACATCATAGTTTAATTATTCTCTGGAGTCTTGAGAGATCCCAGAGGATAATACAGGACATTCAATTTGTGTAAAATGACTTCACTGAAAATGAAATTTCTAAGGAAAATGTATGCAAATTCAAACTTTGTCCGATCCGCTCATCTCTATACCCTTGAGTCATGCTACCATGCTGTGTCTTTACTGATACAACCTCTTTAATATAACAAAATAACTTTCTCTAAAATAACTCTTTGTTTAAACAGATTCATGTTTGCTGAACTCGCTAGCTTCAGGTGAAACAAGCTTCCATCCAATGTGTCTGTCATCCCCATGCTTTATGCTGTTGCTCTCAAGTAATATATATATATATGCTCAGCCTTACAAAATATCATGGGTGTGAATTTTATCCATGAAAACCATAGATAGCACTCGTTCAATCTAATCGGTTGTGTCCACTAGCCCTAACAGTAAGGACAACTTAATATTAGGCTTAATTAAAATGTAATTTCTATGTTAAGTGCGCCTTTAACATTTAATAAAGGAAGAAAATCAGTGATCAATTTGTAAATCTAAATAATATTTTCTATATTTTTTATGCATTGAATAATTCAATTTTATAATACTAACCTTGAATGCATAAACTAGAGAGCAGTGTCCTCATAGAGCCCAATATCACAAGCCTCCCAGATCTTGTATTGATGTCACTAGGGTAATCATGTGTACTGGTCTTAAACACTTTGAAATATTTTGCACTTGTAAAGTTGAATGGGCTCATTTATAACATCCCTGTAAAGAGCTTCAAATTAAACAATTATCAAAGCAAGGACGAGTTAACATACTTAATTGATTACTTTGACTAGTCAGACTGATTAGAATTTCAAAGCCATGTCTCTAAGTAGCTTACTTCTTTGTCACCTTCTAATTTGAAATCACTAATTAAAATTGCTGCAGCTTTGTTTGTAAAACCTTTACATCTTATCATCCTACCAGCCAAGGATAATGTGTTTTTTTTTCTTCTTTTTGTTATTCATTTGATCATTGGGCTGAAACCAATTTACACCTTATCCGTGTAAATGCAATATGATACACCCCAAAGCTATTTGATTTCCTCCACTGGACTTGAAGAAGTGAACTCAGCTCCATTTCTAAAGAACAAATCATTTGCAATGGAGAATGTCTCACTTTCCCGAGACTCCCGATGGCACATATGAGGAATATTAACCTAATAATCACATCAATTCCTACTGAAATTATAGTCAAGACGTTGATTTTAATTATGACTGATTAATGTGATTAAATGGTAACTTTCTTTAGTCATATATCAATAAAAGGAGGTTATTTTAAAAAAGAGATTAAAAAGAAATCTGTCATCTGCGAGTTCTACGTAAAGCTTAGAGATTTTACTTGCCAAACTCCTGAACAGTCCTAAAGATAGTGGATTTCCTTAAAGAAATCAAAGTGTCTATGATTGTTTTGAAGATAGAAAAATCGAGATTATTAGAGATTATTGTGATTGTGATTATCATCACATTATAGGAAATGCTTGCATTTAGCATATTGATCTGTAGGCATTGCTTAAGGGTATGCCACACTAAGCGAGATCGCAAGCGAGATCGCTAACGAGATCACTATTGCGTCACCATTTATGACGCAGTAGCGATCTCGTTAGCGACTTAGCTGTGTGTGACAAGTAGCAGTGATGTGGCCCCTGCTGAGATGTCGTTGATCGCTTATGAACGTTCTGAGCCGTTTTTTGGTCGTTGGTGTCCCGCTGGTGAGCCTGAATCGCTGATTGTGACACCCTTTATGAACGACTTCACCAGCATCGCAGGTGGGACTAGGTTTTCCCAACGACCGCAGAGGTCGTTATACAGATCGCTGATGAGATGTGTTTGGAATCACAGATCGCTGATGAGTTGTGTTTGGAATCACACAGCTAAGTTGCTAACGAGATCGCTACTGCATCATAAATGGTGACGCAGTAGCAATCTCGTTAGCGATCTCGCTTAGTGTGGTATACCCTTAAGAGTCTGTTTTATTTACTTTGCTTTTGAAAATTGTTTATAAAAAAAATTTGGAAGATGTAATATTTGGATTAGCCCAAAAATATTTTTTGCCCAGGAAGAATATCTATCTATCTATATAGAGATCCAAGGAATGGTGGAGGCAGCACACCATTCAATTTCAGGGTTTAAAGGTGCTTAGTTTTAATAGCCCATCACAGCGACGTTTTGGCTCTAACTGAGCCTTTCTCAAGCCTTTCTCAAGGCTTTGCACCATTGTTGTGATTTTTGTTGTGTCGCTCTTTTTTTGCTTCTTTTTATCTATCTATATAGATATACACTGGTCAAAAAAAGGGAACACTTAAACAACAGAATATAATTCCAAGTAAATCAAACTTCTGTGAAATCAAACTGTCCACTTAGGAAGCAACACTGATTGACAATCAATTTCACATGCTGTTGTGCAAATGGAATAGACAACAGATGGAAATTATTGGCAATTATCAAGATACACTCAATAAAGGAGTGGTTCTGCAGGAGGGGATCACAGACCACATCTCAGTACCAATGCTTTCTGGCTGATGTTTTGGTCACTTTTGAATGTTGGTTGTGCTTTCACACACGTGGTAGCATGAGACAGACTCTACAACCCACCAAAGTGGCTCAGGTAGTGCAGCTCATCCAGGATGGCACATCAATGCGAGCTGTGGCAAGAAGGTTTGCTGTGTCTGTCAGCGTAGTGTCCAGAGGCTGGAGGCGCTACTAGGAGACAGGCTAGTACAACAGGAGACGTGGAGGGGGCCGTAGGAGGGCAACAACCCAGCAGCAGAATTGCTACCTTTGCCTTTGTGAAATGACGAACAGGAGGAGCACAAACAGAGCCCTGTAAAATGACCTCCAGCAGGCCACAAATGTGCATGTGTCTGCACAAACGGTTAGAAACCGACTCCATGAGGATGGTCTGAGTGCCCGACTTCCACAGATTGGGGTTGTGCTCACAGCCCAACACCGTGCAGGACGCTTGGCATTTGCCACAGAACACCAGGATTGGCAAATTCGCCACTGGAATCCTGTGCTCTTCACAGATGAAAGCAGGTTCACACTGAGCACATGTGACAGAGATGACAGAGTCTGGAGACGTCATGGAGAGCGATCTACTGCCTGCAACATCCTTCAGCATGACCGTTTTGGCAGTGGGTCAGTAATGGTGTGGGGTGGCATTTCTTTGAAGGGCCACACAGCCTTCCATGTGCTCACCAGAGGTAGCCTGATTTCCATTAGGTACCGAGATGAGATCCTCAGACCCCTTGTGAGACAATATACTGGTGCGGTTGGCCCTGGGTTCCTCCTAATGCAGGACATTGCCACACCTCATGTGGCTGGAGTGTGTCAGCAGTTCCTGCAAGGTAAAGGCATTGAAGCTATGGACTGGCCCACCCATTACCCAGACCTGAATCCGATTGAGCATATCTGGGACATCATGTCGCTCTCCATCCACCAACGTCACATTGCATGACAGACTGTTCAGGAGTTGGCGGATGCTTTAGTCCAGGTCTGGGAGGAGATCCCTCAGGAGACCATCTTCCACCTCATCAGGAGCATGGCAAGGTGTTGTAGGGAGGTCATACTGGCAAAGGGAGGTCATACAGGCACGTGGAGGCCACACACACTACTGAACATCATTTTGACTTGTTTTAAGGACATTACATTCCACTTTAATTTGGTGTTTGACTCCAAATCCAGACCTCCATTGGTTAATAAATTTGATTTCCATTGATGATTTTTGTGTGATTTTGTTGTCAGCACATTCAACTTTGTACAGAACAAAGTATTCAATGAGAATATTTCCTTCATTCAGATCTAGGATGTGTTATTTGAGTGTTCCCTTTATTTTTTTGAGCAGTGTATATAGATTTAGATATATACTGTATATCTGTAGATATACACAGTACAGACCAAAAGTTTGGACACATCTTCTCATTTAAATTTTTTTCTGTATTTTCATGACTGAAAATTGTAAATTCACACTGAAGGCATCAAAACTATGAATTAACACAGGTGGAATTATATACTTAACAAAAAAGTGTGTAACAACTGAAATTATGTCTTATATTCTAGGTTCTTCAAAGTAGCCACCTTTTACTTTGATGACTGCTTTGTGCACTCTTGGCATTCTCTTGATTATACTGCATTAAAAAACACCAGCGCATGCTGGGATACTCACATGATATCAAGAGTCATCAGGGAGCAGAGGTCACTTCCGCAGACTCTGCCCCCTGTTTCTGTGGCTGGGCTACTCCCTGTGCAGTGTGCGATGTGCATAATGACAGAGCGCTCTCTCTGTCTGGCTGAAGGAAAATGGATCGGGACATGGATGAGCTCTAAATACAAAACAAGACCAAATGATTTATTTTTGTTTCATTTTTTATGTTTAAAAGGACCCTCTCACCAGTTTTTTCCCATATAACCTACTGCCACCACCACCTTTCAGCCCTGTGTTACATCATTCTGAAATGCTGTATACAAGTCTCCAAGCCGCCCTGCAACATACAAATATCATCATCTATTGTACTCACCAATGGGTCGATCCGGTGGGCATTGCTGTTTTAGGTCCTGCATCTCCTATCTTCTTTCGATCGCTGTCCTCCTTCTCTGCTACATGTGAATGACGTGTCCTAAGACATCCACATAGTTTTCCCAATTGTGCTCCTGTGCAGGTGTAGTTCTTTTTGCCCTGCTGTCATAGAGCAAAGTACTGTGCTGCGCATGGGCCAGCACTATTTGGCCTTTCCTCACGCATGCGCAGAGCAGTACATTGCAGAGAGAACTACAGGAGCGCGATGGGGAGCACTGTGTGAATGATGCAACATGCAACATCCACACGAAGCAGACAAGGAGGACTTCATCACAAGAAGAGAGGAGGCACCAGAACTAGAAGAGTGACACCCATCGGATGGGGCTGCCCCGTAGGTAAGCATAATAAAAGGTATAATTGTATAATTGTTGGTGGTCCCACTGTTAGGACCTCCACAGATACTATTCTGTTTTGACAATTTTACAATTGTAATTTTAAAATTTGCTGTGTACCATCAGGTGACACTGATAGCACAACCTAGCTATGAACCCTAGCAGTCTGTGACTCTACTGCTGACTGTTTCTGTGATTGGATTGTAAGCATGATTATCGCTACTTATGAACATTTTCATCTTGAATTACTTTTGATGGTTTGCGATGATATCACAATCACTACCACTGCCAAGATTATAGCTGCAATTGAGGTGTGAAAATTATTCTGCCAGATTATTTGCTAATTTATCCATGGATTGGCCTGTCTTTAGGTGAATTGATTTTATCTTTTTCAATGAGGAGTAATAAATGAATTGATCAGAAACCTGTATGCTAAAGTTAATGAAATTGAATGGGACTGTGGGTCAGTGGAGTTTGCAAATCTAGTTTATCTTCTCTAACTGCAACATCATAATAAGCATTACAAGTTAAAAGGGAATCTGTCAGCAGGTTTTTGCTTTGAGATATGAGGAAAGCATGAGGTTGGGGTTAAAATACTGAATTCACCAATGTATCACTTATATGGCTGTGTGTTGCTGGTTACTTGCAATGAAGGTTTTATCACTAAGACATTGTCATTGCTGGTACTAGCTGCCTCGTGCTAGCTTGTCCAACCATGCATGCTCCTGTGATAAGCAGCTTCCTATCAATAAACTTTGTACATAGTGAGCCTGATGGGGCGGGGTTATCTGTGGTGTGGGCGTGGCTAGCTTTCTCAGCTCTGCTGCATTCTATATCTAAGAACTCTGATTGTGTAATAAATGATGCACCCAGTAAACTTAAAAAATATTTAGACTTGAGAGTCCTCAGTGGTTGATACTGGCTAACACGGTACGAAGATACACATCTTTCCCAGTAAACTAAGTGATACATGGTTGGAATCAGGGTATCTTTTCCTACATTATGCTGTTGTCAGAAGAGTTAGCAAAAATCTGCTGACGGATTCCTTTTAAAGGGAACCTGTCAGGTGATTCATGCTGCCCGAATTGCATGCAACATCAATCAGAGATTGACTCTGTCGTTACAAATATGCATGTTTCATATAAAAGGTATTTGAATGTAGAGCTGGAGGAGACAGAGATGACAAGTCACCAAGATTTGTAGCTGTCAGCTTCTCCAGCCCTGCTGATTGACATGTCTCTCCCCATACATAAGTAGACCTTTGAGTCGGAGTCGGGAGAAGCCGGTAGAGATTTGCTCTCTGTGACTTGTCCACTTAGTCACCTCGCTTCTGGCTCTCTATTCAAGTATGCTTTTGTGATTAATTCATGCTGACAGTGGTTTGAGCAGCCCATTGATATCAATGTGATGTGTGGTTAATCCATAGACATCCTGTGTTTTCTAGAGAGAGGGAGACACACAGATAATCTTCATAGGTCTTATGGTCCTACTGGCTAGTAGATGAGGGTCAAGAACAAGTGACTCAGATTAGCTTGAGGCTTCTTTTACACTTTCCGGGTTTTTTGCGGCCCGCTATTGCGGGCCTTTTTTGCGGGCCGTATCACTGCAATATTCAAGGTCTGCCGCAATAACGGACTGCAAAAAACTTGCGGATCACCGTTTCCAATACTATAGAAAAGTATTGGAAAGAAAAAAACGGCGTTCCGCAAAACCGGAAGTTATGGAACACCGTAACTTCTGGTTTTGCGGAAGTCATTAATTTTCTAGGGGGGCCGTGTCCGTAAGCCGTGAAATATATCGAGCAAGCTCGATATTTTTTCACGGCTGTATATACGGCACCTGGCCCTCAGTAGAATTTTTGCTGCCCGTTTTTGCGGCCCCATAGAAATGCAGTGGGGCTGCAAAAACGGGCCACAAAAACACTGTAAGTGTAAAACCAGCCTTAAAAGGGTATTTTTAATTCATCCATAAGCCAGACAAACCCTTTGTGTTGCCATCAGCAATTACATTTCCAGAACTACAGTAGTTTTAAAAGTACAAAAAAACTAAATGAATGAAATTGTTTGTATCTGGTGATATGTTTGAGTGTGAACTTCAGGCGTTGATGCCTAAACAGCAGACTCATAATTTAAAAAATGGACTCTTTTAAGTAATTTGTTTTTCTTACATGTATTGTTTAGCAGCGTGGTGCGTGTCGTTAGAAAAACATAAAAAATTGTAAAATTCCAGCTCTAAAATTCCAGGGTTTATTTCAGCAAATTAACAACTTGAATCCACTTCGCAGAGCGACGCGTTTCAAACTCACACAGGCGTTCTTTGTCAGAGGTTGCTGACTCTAAAAACACTGATGTAGTCAGAACGGCTGCGCCCAGTAAAATAAGTGATACATTATTGGATTCAGCTTGCCTGCATCAGGCTTCTCTCAGATGAGGTAGAAAAATCTGCTGAAAGATTGGTTTCTAAGGCCGGGATCACACATGCGAGAAACACGGCTGAGTCTCGCATGTGAAATCCCAGCTCTGGCGCCGGCACTCAGGAGTGGAGCGAGCGGCTGCATATAACTACATGCAGCTGCACACTCCACTCCCGAGTGCCGGCGCCAGAGCTGGGATTTCACATGCGAGACTCAGCCGTGTTTCTCGCATGTGTGATCCCGGCCTAATACTGCAGAAGCCAAAAGATTCCGAATTTTTAAGGAAATCCTAAAGTAAAATGTTAACATGAAATAGTTACGAGGTAAATGCTCATTTGGTAGATAGCGATTTCTCCCAACCTCCTCACACAGAGGCACCCTCTGATCATGTGAGCGTGCATGCAATCTATATGAGAAAAGCAGAGAAGATGGCAGCTGATCACCTCAATTAAACTAACTTGATCTAATATTTTCTATACCATCTGCACATTAGGGAGTCAATGAAATCAGCTGGTTTAGCTTGCCTATGGGCTCGTTTATACTGGTCAACTTGAGGCATTAAATGACCACTGATCAGCTACATGTGTGCTAATCAGCGGTCATTAAAACACCTATTTACATAAGCTACTGGCATTTCTGATGTTGTCAGAAAGGATAGTAATAGATCTCTTTGTGTGCAAAGACTGACTTTGTGCTCGGTAGCACATGGCAGTTGCAATGGATGATGAGCTGTCAAGAATAAGTTTCAAGCAAGCTTTAAAACGATTTAATTGGATGAAGGAACATTTTATTTACACCAGCCTATTATCACCTAAAGTAAATGCGCTCTTAAGCCTCATTCAGACGTCCAATTTTCTCGTATGCGTGCTATCTCTAGTTTTCATGGATAGCAATTGTAGCAGTTATAGCCTATGGAGCCATTCACATATTCAGAATTTTTCAAGGACCAAGCAGTAGGTGGAAAATTGCGTAGACCTGTTCAATTTTGAGGGTTGTATTAAAATCATCAATAGAATTCTATCTGTCTGATAAAAAATCGGACAGCGCTCGGATGACATCTGAGTGCTGTCCGATTGTCTTGGATTGTCAGAAAAGAGAAGGTGGAGAAATATTTTTTACTCCACATACGAGAAAAGCTGATGACACTAGGACAACACTCTGATCGAAATCCGATCAAAATAAAAGTCTGTTTTTCTCATATTTATGACCTTGGAATAATGTGTATGGCACCTTTATATTGGATGTATCAAAAAGTTTAAAATTGTGTATATTAACCCCTTCACGACATTCGCCGTACATGAACAGCGCATGTCGTGTCTCCCCTTTTGATGTGGGCTCTGGCGCTGAGGCTACATCTTTCCTTGCACGTCAGCTGTTTTGAACAGTTGACATGGGCCTCTAACAGCCATGGGTGGAATCGCAATCCACCCACGGCTGTTAACCTGTTAAATGTTAAATGCCGCTGTCAATCTCTGACAGCGGCATTTAACTCGTGCTTACCAGAAGCTCTCCTGAAATCCCGCCCATCAGTGGTTGACATGACCATCAGAGGTCTCCATCAGACCTCTAAGGTGGTTGGCGCTCACAGCAAGTGAGCAATTCTTGTACACACAGGCAATCTGATCATGGCCTGAGTGTAGCAGAGGCGATCGGACAACTGTAGCTTCTAATCTCCTATGGAGACTATTGAAGCATGGAAAAAAAGTAAAAAAAAGTTTTTAAAAACATAAAAAAATGTAAAAGTCCAAATGACCCCCCTTTCGCCCCATTTAGAATCTTCCAATCTATCAAGCTATGAAAAGAATTAATCCGATCTGTAAACAGCGCAGCGAAAAATAAAGTCAACAGAATTGCATTTTTTTGGTCCCTGCAACATTGCATTAAAATACAAAAACAGATGATTAAAAGATCATATACACACAAAAATAGTGCCATTAAAAACATCAGCTCGGCACGCAAAAAATAAGCCCTCACCCGGCCCCAGATCCTGAGAAATGAAGACGCTACAGTTCTCGGAAAATGGCTCAATTTTTTTTTTTAACAAACTTTGGACTTTTTTTCACCACTTAATTAAAAAAGAACCTAGACGTGTTTGTTGTCTATGAACTCGTAATGACCTGGAGAATCATAATGGCAGGTCAGTTTTAGCATTTAGAGAACATAGTAAAACAAGATAAAAAAAACAGTTGCGGAATTGCCCTTTTTTTAAAATTTCACCTCACTTGGAATTTTTTTCCCATTTTCCATTACACGATATGGTAAAACCAATGGTGTTGTTCAAAATTACAACTCGTTCCACAAAAAACAAGTGCTCACATGGCCATACTGATAGAAAAATACAAAAGTTATGGCTCTGGGAAGAAGGGGAGCGAAAAACAGAAACACAAAAACTAAAAAGGGCTCCGTCGTGAAGGGGTTAAAAATGTTTATCAAATATATGGCCTGTTTATTTTTTAACTCTGCCTGTTTCCAATATTATTATTATTATTATTATATGATAATTATGTTTTTTTCCACTGCAATGTTTCATCTATATTTTGGCCACTAATAGCTACTAATGAAACTCTAACAAGGGAGGAAGGAACAGTGTTTTGGTTAATGTAACAAGGGCCAATTTCCCATCTGCCTCCTAATTATCTTGTTGGTTTTTGTTTCATTGGAAGAAAACCAAATGGACTTTATTATTGATTTTGGGAACTTGGCGAAGATTATAAAAGCCTGTGTATAACAGCTATTTATGCATATGTTGTAGGTGCTTTAATGATAAATGACATTTCCAACCTTGATCTTAGGAGATATGTCATCTTAATATTTCCTGCGTCAATGCCCAGCTATAGCTGAAATGCCAGGAATATTTTCAATCACAATTTTAGTCTTTATGTGAATATATATATAAGAAGCAAATTAAAGATTCCAGTGTCTCTCCTACTACAGTCTTCACCTTATTATATGCAATTCAGCAGTGGACACAGACAGAAGAGGACCCCTGTGCAAGAACAATATATGGGGCCTTTGTAGTCCAATAGCTCGGAATGCACAAGTCCACCTGATTTGGAAGTGGATGTGAGCCCGCTTACCTCTTGTGCCCCTGATGCAGTTTGCAAAAGCTGAGATTAGAACCTGTAATAATATTGTTTCACTTAGTAACTGAGACATGCAATTGAGGTCATAGGGTTGGTTTACACAGAACGACCTGAGGCCGAAATTCACCACAGTTGGCAACATGTTTGCAGATCGACGTTTGTTTAATAGGCCATTTTCAGAGGCTCACCTTGCTTCTGATGTGTAAAAATGATCAGTAATAGATTATTCTGTGAAAGTAGCATGCAGATCTCGACAGCACATTTCTTATTTACACAGGATGATACAATGATTATTAAACAATTATAATGATGAGGACCTGTCATTTGTCCAAAAAAAATGAGTCTTGTAACTTTGACTAAATCCTCCTGCTTCCAAGAATCTGTCCATGTTTACCATTTGTCATTTTGTCACTGTGATGTAAAGCTATGACTTTTTTGGCACTAAATATGCATGTAGTCCAAAAGGGCATTTCACAAGAGTTTTCATGGCGGCCTGTATTCCTCCACCCTTCATGATGCTGCCCAATCAATGCTTAGCAGTTTGTGATCCTGGATGAAGAGCGAGATCTTGCTCTGTAGCCCTCTCCTTCTATGACTTTGCCCAGTCAAGGCTCGGCAGTCTCTCAACCTGGTTGAACTATTTGATTTGGCAAGATCACACTGATCAACAAAGTTCAGATGCCACCCTGTGGTAATTGGGCATGGTGGTTGAAGGAGAGGGCTACAGGTGGAGATCTCTCTACGTAGCCAGGTATAGATGCTGAAGAACAGAGATCTGGCAGTGTCATAACAGAAGAGAACTACACACATCCAGAGAAAATGATGGTGAAGTGCCTTGTTAAACCACAAGAATAGTTAGAAATAGTGAAAAGAGCATATCTCTGCAACGGAGTGACAAAATGACAAACAGACACCATCAGCAGATCTAGGGGGGTCAGTAAGGAAGCAAACTGATTTTGTTTGACAACTTAGAAGTTCTTTTTAAAGATAATAATAATAATCTTTATTTTTATATAGCGCTAACATATTCCTCAGCGCTTTACAGTTTGCACACATTATCGTCGCTGTCCCCGAAGGGGCTCACAATCTAGATTCCCTATCAGTATGTTTTTGGAGTGTGGAAGGAAACCGGAGAACCCGGAGGAAACCCACGCATCATTTAATCTGACAAATGAATGTATTACTCATTCATCGGGCGATCAGTAGATTGTTCACAGTGGATGATTATGGGAATTGAGCATTACTAGGAGCACTCATTCCCAGTAATCATGCTGTATAAATGTACCCTTAGTGTCCACAGCCCTGTGTAAGCTCATAGTCACCTGGTGACATCACTCTTATTCTAGTGACAAATGCCAGCTAGATTCCTTTTATCTCTGGGTAACCATCTGCTGGGGTCCAATATATGGCTCGCCAATCACAAGTTATAGAATATTGCACTACAAAACACAATATGTTGGGTAACACATGTAGTCAAATATACAGAACTTAATGTGTATAAACATGTAAACCATAAAACAAAAAATACCACAAAAGCACACAAAAAAACATAGCACAAAAAGGCAGTCATATTTACCAACACAGATCACAAAGCTAATGCACTAACAGGATGCAGCAGCTTGCTTTGATAAAGACATGTCAACCATTATGAATTTCTACCCTTTCAATAAATCTGTAACCTAATATCTACCCTTACATCCACAGCAATACAGACTGCAACGTCCATTGGAACTGTTGGGTGGCCACTTATAGACACATTTATCATAAATAACTCAAGAAAGTACATCACCAAATTATGTTTTTTGATGTTTTTTTTTTAAAAACAATTGGTCATCTCACAATGCTCATTTCTACATTATATGTAGAGCCAAGAGGAAATTTAAGGAAGGACAAGTCTGACTACTGACAAAAAAAATAATTTTCCTGGTCTTGAATAATTAAAATACTTCTCTTAGAATGGTCCATCAACATTCAAGCACCTTGGGTCCTACAACCATCATTTATTTGAATGGGACTGAGCTGCAGTATCAGGCTCGATTACAGCTGTTTGTACAGTGGCATGGTTCGCCGAATGGCGAGCAGTGCTGAGCTGTTCAAATATTGATGGCTACTGTTAAGAAGAGGCCATAAATATTGAAGTCCTGGAAAATCCCTTTAATGAGGATATTATTTATGGTGGAAGAAAATAGAAGATTACGTTTTTGCATGAATGAAAAATAATAGGTGAAGGAAAATCAACATAAAGTATATAGTGTATTTTTATGACACAAAACTTTGTAAATGAGTTCCTCTTGAGATGTGGACAGTCTTGTTAAGTTGTACATTTTGGATTCCCGAGTGTTTGCAGAAGAGCAATATAAAAAAACATGACTGACACCACATTCTTTACCCCTGTAAATATTAGATGAACGTTGTTTAGAGAACCTTAGAACAGAGGCTTTAAAAGCCTTAAGAAACCACTGGAAAGTCTCTTGGGCTTATATTCTGAATTATGAATACCTCTGGGAAAAAAGAACACGGACAGCTGCTTTTTCGAGGAAGTAGATCAATATTTATTTAAGGCATTGATAGTTGTGAGAGGCGTTTGATGCATCCGTGAGCTGAACCCCAGCACACCTCTGCAGACACACTTTAGAGAGAATCAGCCTACCAGTGACAGAACAATATAGTACAATACATGTGTATTTAAATATGCTGGCCTAGATTCTTCAAAGGGTGCCAAGATTTAATACTCAAATAAATCACAGAGTCATGAAAAATAAAGGTAAACCTCAGTACCCTGAGAGTTCAAAAAACCTTGTGAAATATGTATTCACCATTTATTCAGAGCTGTAGCATTATTATCATCATTTAGCAAGAAGAGGCAAAAAAGTGGACTAAAAAAACTCAGAGATATTCATGCGAGGCACAAGAAATGAATACTATATAGTATAGCCACTCTTCATTGGATCTGTTAGCTCTCCATGTCCAAGTAGTTCCTTGCTCTGCAATCTGTTTGCTTTTAAATTGAGATGGAGAGTCTAAAGCCCCCCGAACACTTTGCATAGAGGTTGGTTATTCGATGGTGCAGCCGATCATTCAACTAGCAGATATCTTGCCTGACTCTCCTATGCATAGGAGCACTTGCTCTGTTAAGAGCGCCTCTCACTTGTATGAGGGAGACTCATCTAGTGGCAACTTATCTCTTAGAAAACAAAAGGATTGACAGTCCAAGGTTGGACATGCCAGATGATTATCTCCCGTGACAGAAGATGTACGTCAGAGGCCCCCATAAACATTAAACTCTACTCCAAATATGTTGATATTAGCTGGTTTGGCCAACTTTTACAATAAAAACTCCCCACTCTCTTTTACCCACTTATTAATGTAAAATTAAAAATAATAAAAAACCAAACTCCTCCCCTGTCCTATAGATAATCCATATATCCAATGACATGCTCTAACCCTGCTACATCTGGATTGCTTGCCTGAGCGATGGCATGAAAGGATCGATCAGCCATGAATCCAGAAAACAGTGTGCTGAACCTGAGAGCGCGGCTGCAGTGACTTGCGGTGACGTTATTGAGATTACCGCCTGTCACAGGCAGTAGTTCTCAAGCTCAGCTCAGTGTCTCCTGAATTCACAGCTGAGCGGTCGCATCATGCCACCACTTAGGCATGCAATCCAGATGAAGCAGAGTTGGGCCTTTCATGAGACAAATGGGTTATCAGCGATCAGATGAGGAATATGGTGTTTAATTATACAGTAATAAATGGGTACAAGAGAGGGGGAGTGTTTATTTCAAAAAAAGGATTTTTCTGTGTGTTTATTTCAAATAAAGGACTTTTTTGTGTGTGTGTATTTATTTGTCACTATGGGGTTAGTAAAGGGGGCGTCTTTTAGACGCCACTCCATTACTAATCCCATGACTTGATGTTAGCTAACATTATGAAACTGAAATCAACCCCACAAATATTACACCACTGTTTTATGGTGGTTGACATCAAGCCCTTGGGTTAGTAATGGAGAGGTGTCTATAAGATGACCACATTACTTATCCCATAGTCATATTGTATTAAAGACACAGCCAGAATAAAGTCTTTATTTTAAATTAAACTTCCCGACCCTCTGTTACTCATTTATTTACAAAAATCAGAAATAAGAAAACACCATATTCCTCACCTGTCTGATGATAATCCATTTGACTTACGAAGAACCCAACTGCCAACTCAGCTACATTTGGATTGCATGACCGAGCAGTGGCATGATGCGACCACTCAGCCGTGAATCCAGGAGACACTGAGCTGAGGATGAGAACTCAGCTACAGCGATGATCAGTAATGTCAGTAAAGTGAGCAGAGTTCATAGTTTATATTTTGCTATTATCTCCAACACTGATGCTCTGGTAATCTTTTGGTCTCTGTTCTTTGCTGTAGTTGTGATGTGCTATACATCCATGTGACCTTTACAGCCAATCACCAGCCTCAACAGTGATGCTTGCATGCACGACACAAGGTAGAGGAGGCAAATGATTTGCTGTAGTGGTCATGAGATGGGGAGCACTGGTGCTAGGCGTCGAGATCCCGCCACTGCACAGGGGGAATTTCAAGCTGTGTCCTCTGTGGTCTCCCATTCTTCTTCAGCCGCAGAAGATCATGCTGAGCGGAGACTTCAGTCCCAGCATCTTGCACAGGATAATGCTATGCATTTGGTTGCTGCTGCTGCCCCAGGTTTAGCTATAGCAACCAGCATTAGTCATCGGTGAGCAGACACTTGTTGGACTAAGTCCTGCTTTTCTCCATCTGAGCATGCCCGTGAGATGACCGCTCATTGGTGGTCGGAGATCACATGCTCAGGTCCTCAAGCAGTTCGGATTGGGCCATCAGCAAGGTCCTGGAAGGCTGCGGTTATAAAAGGATCGCACCGCCGCACGGCCATGCGCTAGTATAAATCATATGATGTGCGAGCGAGTACATACGCTACCACTCTGTGCATGCATGTGTGTTTGGGCAGAGAACCAGCTGCACTGTCGGCGTGTATGATCGTC
Source organism: Oophaga pumilio (assembly GCA_009801035.1). Classification (NCBI taxonomy): domain Eukaryota; kingdom Metazoa; phylum Chordata; class Amphibia; order Anura; family Dendrobatidae; genus Oophaga; species Oophaga pumilio. Next base: position 81,785 of record VIAB01008924.1, read on the forward strand.
TAGTTTTTCTTAGTCAGGGAGGTTTTTATTCGGCTTGACCTAGTGCCTATCTCGGCCACGTGTGCTGCTTAGCACGGGCTGTTTACAGGGTGTAGTCAATCCACGTGCTCTGGCACACACCTTTTGGTACCGCTCTGTGGTCAGTTGAGCTTTTGCTCTTGTTTTGCACCAACTCGTGGTGCGTTTTAGTTTGCTGTATTTTGCTACCACTCAGCACCAAGAAGTGGCATCGGTTGTGCTACGCCATGCGCATTGTGGGTCAGGTCAGTCTCAAGTCCCCACGTTCTACGGGTTGAGCCTAGAGACCTCACTTGCAACATATCAGCTGTGTCCTGTGACATTTAACAGGGAACAGCGTGTTATTACTTTGTTGCGGCACCTCTGTGAAATAACAGAGTTCGCCGCTGTTCACACTGGGTGACATCTAACCGGCGTGTTTGCGGTGTTGAATCGCCATCTTGTTCTACCATTGCTTAGCAGAAGGTTCCATCTCTGCACTGTGGACCCCAGGTTGCGAATGCACCTTATTATTATATATATTTCATTTGGTGCGTTGCGCCAATCCTAACAACTGGAACATCATCATTTAGCTTAGAGTGAATATAACAGGTCTATTTATGGGTATGCTTTTATTTTAGCAGATTTCTTGCTATTATTTATTGTTTTTATAATACCTGGATAATGTAGATAATGTAGATCCAGTTTATACAGTTATCTCATAAAGGTGGCCTTATAGAGAAGATCATAATGTTATGCCTTGTATGACTGTTATTGCATGCAGAACAGTGAGGCCTACTGATGGCTGCCATTCTTCACACTGAATATGATGTTTTAGTCAATTCCTAACTCCTTGTTGAATCACCTTCCAATTCCTTTTTGGGTCAATAGCCAAGTTCCTTTCAACAGGGGAGTATTAAAACACTTTTCAGTACCACTTATGACTGAAGATTCCACACCGATTGTCCAATCCCTGTGGAACCTTCGCAACATATGGGCCCTTTAGGAGTCTCATGGCCTTCATCTTTAGTATATGTTCTTGTCCAGTATTACCTTAACCTTTAAAAAATGTTATCTCTCTGAAGCCTGAACAACCCCATGGATTTAACATAGGAATTTTAACACACGTCCAGTGGAAAATATTAAGTTAGCCAAGCAACAAAGAACAGAAATAGCAGCCATGAACATTAAAAATGTGCCACTGACAATATTACACATGTCATATCTGTCCTTTATCATAAATGCCTTGTTCTATGTAGTATCGAGTAACTGTCAGATACCAGATTTGCGTCTAGCATCAGTCGTCAGTTTACACTCAGTATGATATTATTCTACTGTCATTCTACATTTACATTTGTTACCTTCTCTCTCTTTACTTTCCTATTGATTTACCAGTAGTGATATACTCATTTTTTGATTTCAGTTCAGTATGTTGCAGAACTAATTGAGCTATTAGGCAATACTGTGGATGTGCCGTAAAATCTTTCACAGCTTTATTATATTATTTATTACTGCAATAGAAAAGCCCAAGTGGATGTTTTACATTGACTTCGGTGTATGTTAGATGACTGAACTTCCTAAAGCTGTATTTTCAACAAAATTCTTTATTCATGAAAAAGAAATAAATAAAATTAGAGGTTCTTAAAGATGCAGGTCAACAATTTGTGCATGACCTTGATGAGTGATCCGTCCTTGTCATTGGAAATATAGGTTACTGCACTTGGTAGATATCACTGACTTAATTCCTGCTATTTATATAGTATCATCATTTTTAATATCATGTTTTTAATACAGAGATTAAGTTATTCTTTGATATCCCTTTTGCAACCATCACGTAAGGCCAATTTCCGATTTTAGTGCAATCTATATTTTAAAATACTTTTTTGCATATTTAAAGGTCTGTATTGTCACGTAATGAAGCTATTAATGATCTAACATCAGTTTTGGTTATCACACAGATATCTTTCTTGTGCCGCCCATATTTTACAGTTTAACCTCTTTGGAACGAGGCAATTTTTCATTTTTTTTGCTTTTATTACCCTTCTTTCAAAAGCCATAGTTATTTTTTAATTTAATTTTTCCATTTATATAGCCATATAAGGGCTTAATTTTTTTTACAAGGCAAGCTGTTGTTTTGTAGTTTTGAATGACACCATTCATTTTACCACATCATTAACTAAAAAACACGAAACAATTTCAAGTGAGGTGAAATTGTAAAAATCTAATTCTGCGATTGCTTTTTTTTTATGGAGCTTATTGGGCAGTAAAAATTACCTAACAACATGATGTTTCTTGTATAGGTTTCTCTATGTGTTTTATTAGTGAAAGAAATTCTGAACTTTGTAAAAAAAAAATTGTTTGTGTCACCATTTTCTGAGTTGGGTAAATTTTGATTGGCCCGTTGCATGTATTGCAATGCAGGGAGCTGGAGGGTCCCTGCGCTGCAATACCCCTCAGCTGCATGTGTGTCCTTGGAAGCACATTCAGTTGAAGCTAGTGTTGGTGGGCCCATCTAATGTACAGGTCCAGGGGGTGCAACCGCGATCGTTACACCCCTGCAAAGATCAATTTTTATGTATGAAAAAAAACCTGACATGTGAAATCAGCCTTGGAAACCATGACTTTTGGAGTTTTCAGCCTAGTTTAGGCAGCTCCATCAAAACAGACAGACCTGGGAAGGAGACGGAGTTGTAATGGGCATGGGGTGGCGCGTCAGACCTTCAAATTCATCAAAAGTTCCAGTCCTTGACTGGAGTAACATTACTGGTGAGGCCCATGAAGACGCGTGTCGCTGATATAATACGCCAAATTAATATCATCTTATTCCTGCACTCCCCTCATTAAGACTGGAAAATGAAACACCAGTTCTACTGAATTGGGGCCTATATGTGTGGTTCCCTTTTTTTGCTAAAATATTAACACTACCACTTGGAAGCAAAATAAATAAATACAATGAAAAAAAAAAATAACCGGAAAATGAAAATCTTTCATCAATTGCAACTCCTGCAAAACCTGTGCAATATTTACAGAATTACTGTAAAATTCTAAGGTTTTCTATCCAGTAGGCCATTGTGTGGTCATTGGGGATCCAACCCTCACGACTTGCAGAAAATATATAATGCAAACCTTTTTTTTTTTAAAAGAATGGAAAAATGATTTTGCTTTTTATATTTTCTCTCCCAGCAAAATTTATTATCTGGAGAGACCTCGAGACATTTATAATCACCTACAAATCATACTGAAATGATCCATAGAAATGTTCAGTGATAAATGACACTAGAGGAATACAGTATAATGGATAAACTACAAAGTTGCTCTCCGTGAACGCTTGTATTCAATGTTCAAAACACAGAAGAGCAATGCCCTGGCTTCTGTACATTGTTTATGACAATAATGGTCTGGCCATCTATTAATTCTCAGAACATTGAAAATGCTGTAATTTACGATGCAAACATCTTGCCCGATATTAAACAAAAAAAAAATGAAAACAATTCTGTTTGTTAGAGGGCAACATTGTACATTAGTGGTAACGACGCAAGTACAGATTTATGGAAACAAAATAAAATCAACTAATGTGCATGGAGAAAAATTTTATAATAAAATGTTTTGCAAATATCTCATGAAATGTTGTAGGCTATTTCCAGATATTTTACTTCATATGTATTTAAAATCACACTGTATATACAGTGGGTGAAATAAGTATTGAACTTGTCACCAATTTTCCAAGTCAATATATTTCTAAAGGTGCTCTTTACATTAAATTCTTACCAAATATCGGTGACAACCCATCCAATCCACACAGGTAAAGAAATCAAACCATGAATGTCCATGAATTAAGTTATGTTGTGCAATATTGAGAAATGATACAGGAAAAAAGTATTGAACACGCTTACTGAAATTTTATTAACACTTCATACAAAAGCCTTTGTTGGTGATAACAGCTTGAAGATGTCTCCTGTGTGGAGAAACTATTCTCATGCATTGCTGACTTGTTATTTTGTCCCATTTTTTTCACGCAAACACTCTTCAAATCCTGAAGGTTCTGTGGGCTTCTTCTATCAACTCCAAGCTTTAGTTCATTGCATAAATTTTCTATTGGATTCAGGTCCCGGTGATTGGCTGGACCATTCTAGCAGCTTCATTTTCTTTCTTTGAAAGTAATTGAGAGTTTCCTTGGCTGTGTGTTTGGGACCATTGTCTTGCTGAAATGTCCACCCTTATTTCATCTTCATTATCCTTGTAGATGGCAGCAGATTTTTTATCAAGAATGTGTTGATACATTTCTCCATTCATCCTTCCTTCAATTACAGGACGTTTACCAGTTCCGTATGCAAAAAATAGTCCGACCTCCAAACTTCACTGTTGGTTTGGTATTTTAACATGGTGTAAATTTTGGCATCCAAAGACTCAGAAAACAGAAAAGAACAATGCCATCACACCATTGAAGTTTATAGGCGTCCAGCGTGCACGGAACCACTCGACCACTCATGAATAGTAATTGCATGAAAAAGAGGAAATGTTCCCGCTTCCGGTAAAATTTTCAGAGTAATCTTTATTCCATCAAAAACAATTAAATATATAATGGACAGGAACAGGAGCAAGAGATGCATTTCAAACATGGTAGTCCTTTATCGAGCTAGATATAGAACAACCGTGTTCGAAACGCATTGCTTGCTCCTGTTCCTGTCCATTATATCCAAATAGTCAACTTGATACCTTAATTATATATTAAACATGTCTTTATAAATTTACTCCTAGACTGCCCATACACATTTGATAAGTGTTAGAACCTGCCAGTTCCAAACAACAGATGTTAGGGGAGATGAGGATCTCACAAAGCATTAGACTGCACCACAAGAATACTAGTGGATACTTTTACTGGCCCAGGCTCTGACACAGGGATGGACCTCCGTGGATTAGGAACTGATTTTGGAGTAACTTTAGACTTTATTTTTCCAAAACCAAAGAATTGAGCAGGAGCATAAGTTGGTATGCATGCAATGGTTAAGAGCATGTTCATACTGTGGCCATTTCACAGACAAACCTCAAGAAAAAAACAAAATGAGTGTATAACCTATAGCAAGTAAATGTGTAACTAGATATAGTACATGTAAATAACACAGAGAACTTAGTAAAACCTATTTTGATTAAAAAAAATTAAAATACCATGCCACCACTAGAAGGTGGTGGCCTCAGAACTGTCCTATCTTGTATTTAGTATTAAAACCTTAACTCCTGTCAGACATCTGCAATAAATAAGTGTCTACTCTGCCCTAATTTATTGCAGTTGCCTGACAGGAGTTAACTGCAATAAATTGACATGTTTGTGGATAGGGTTCCCTTCCCTGTCCTCACAGGGATAATTTGTATGGGCTCCTTTTGGTTTGGGGAGGGATATATATATACCCGCCGCCATCTGGGGTTCCTTGTCAGTTATACATTCATTCTTGCCTGTGTGTCTGACCCCCTGGTGTGCTTGCATACTGTGTTGTCCGATTGCCTCTTGGGTATGACCAGGTCCGTTTTCTCGTTCTGTGCATTGCCTTGTGATTCTGATATTACTGTCTCTTCCGACTCTGACCTTTAGGCTTGTTTACTCTTACTCCGCACCTGTCTGCCCGATTGTACTTTACCGCTATCTTCGGCTTCCTGACCTTTGGCTACGTCCGTACCACTCTTTACGTCTCATCCTTCTGCACCTCATTGACCTCCTTGCTTGACTTCGGCACGTTCTGACTACTATCCGGTATTGACGGTCACCACTGATACTCGGTGCCTGACACCGCCTCCAGTCACTCCCCTGCTGGTCACCGCAGCTCTCCTCTCTCTCTCCTTGACCTCTTAGTATCTGTGCGCAGACTCCTGCTGTAATTCTGCAACAGGGATCATGATATAAATAAGGGCAAAGTAGGACAGGAGCTGACTGTCCTAGAGTCAGTATAGGTCTGTCCAGATTGAGTGCACATTGTCAAAGTGGATTGGCTTTTATGCTTTTTTGATAATTATAGTGTTATCTAAGTGCCCTATGTTATTTAAGTGTACTCTTATTATTTACTTATTTACTTACCATAGGTTATTTGATATTTTTTTTCTAGACTATATTTTTCATCAAATCTAATATCTGACCGAGCATTTACAAACTCTTGAGCATGACTGGCTTTAAGTTGGAATTCTACCATGACACAATGTAAAAATAAAGGGAAAATAGTGATTGCACCACAATTTTAATGGTGCTCTATGGGAGAAAAGGTCACATACAACATTGTAATATTGTAAATGTAATTGCCTTGATTTTAACCACCACTGGGAAGAATCAGGACATCACCATAATATTTATATTATTTGCTTGTGCCACTGAAATTGGTTGGTTTTGACAAGCATTCATCTAATGCATTTTCTCCAAACTGTGGCTTGGGAGCCACATGTGGCTCGAGGGTCCATGATGTGTTTAGTCACGGCTGCCTGCCAGCTTCGTGCATTAGCAACAGGTCTAGGAAACAACTATGAAGAGCTGGCCTTCACATAGTGAATTTTGTGAGTAGTCCAGCACAAAAGAGCAAATCTAAATGTGCATATTTTAGCCTTGGGGTTTGGAGAAAGTTTAAGTATGGTAGGCTGGAGACTGGATGATCTTAGCTGTCGGAGGATGTGCTTGAAGCTGAATGCAACTGTGTGGTGGGAGTGATTTGATGCAAGATTACTGAATGAAGGTTTTGTGGGAACCTTTGGAACTTGGCATACTGCCTAAGTGTGATTTCTGTGGAAAGGCATTGGCTGTCATTATACCAGTAATGATGGCTATGTGTGTCACTATTGTGAGGGAGGCGGGAGCTGGCTATGGCTCGCGACTTTCTCTTAGACCTAAATGTCGCTCGCCACCGTCTCTCAAAGCTGAATGTGGCTGTCAAGCTCAGAAAGGTTGGGACTAGTGATAAGCGAGTATGCTTGTTGCTAGGGTTCACCCGAGGATGCTCAGGTGATCTCTGAGTTTTTGGGCGTGCTCAGAGATTTACTATGTGTCGCCGTAGTTGCATGTTTCACGGCTGCTAGACAGCCTGAATACATTTGGGGATTCCCTAACAAACATTCAATCCCCACATGTGTTCAAGCTGTCTAGCAGCTGCACATCATGAAGCTGCGGTGACACATACTAAATCTCCGAGCTCGTCAAATACTCGGAGAACACCCAAGCATGCTCGGGAAAACCCGAGCAACAAGTATACTCACTGATCTCTAGATGGGGCCACTGATCTAATGTGTGTGAAAATCTATCAGCAGATATTCACAGCAGAAAGTTCAGTTACAGTCTATGTGAGTGAGCATTAAAAAAGCAGAAATAGAGAAGTGCACAGAAATTCTCCATCCAATAGCACTAATGAGAAGAAGTTGGACAATGAGAAAAATATTGCCTGCGAATGTGTAAGGTCAGATGAGTCATTAAAAAATGCACACTCTTGGTAAACAGATAAATAATTTACGAATGAACACATGGTCATCTATCTACAGTCATGGCCAAAAGTTTTGAGAATGACACAA
>VIAB01008925.1:29669-42360 GCA_009801035.1 Oophaga pumilio
ATGACCCAGGAGATCCCTTCCAACTCTACCATTCTATGATTCTGATTCTATGAATATATGTAAAGGTGCTACTAGAAAATACCACATGTAAATAGAATGTCAACTAGTAACATAAAATAGGCAGCGCACTGCAAAGAGCGAATGGAGGCCACATGGTTAGAACTAGCCACAAAAGAAGCACCAAATCAGCCTGTACTATACCTGTGAGATGCTGCACAGAAACCCCCCCCCAAAAAAGGTAAATCAAGAGGACTGCTGGAACATCTGACAAGGGATCACCTAAAGCAGGTCCATGTAGGAGGGAAGAGCGGTGAGGCAGGGGGAGGGGAGGGGAGGGAATGGACACCCAAGTCTGTGTCCACCAAGCTAAAGTCCTGCAAACCTCTTGTTTCCTGTTGGCATCCCTGGCACCTCTACTAATTTGAAAACCCAAAGCAATGTCATCATTGAGGTTGGACGCATGTATGATGTCACTCTGCGCTTATCTATCAGAAGAATTACAGAAAAGAAGGCAGGGAGGACAAGGTTTGCAGCATGGTAGTTTGGTGGGAACAAACTCCTGATCTGGTTGCTGTTGGGCTTTTGTCCTGGAAATCTTTTTGCTTCACTGTGAGATACACATATATCTCATAAATCTCCCAGTTGAGTAAAAAGAGTTGTAGGACCACCAGCAACCAGGTTAGAAGTTTATGACCACCGGAGCCAGGTCAGGAATCTATGGCCACCGGACTACAGCACTGCAAAGCTTCTCCTTCCTATCCACTTTCCAGTGACTCTTCTGATTGATAAGCTGAGTGTGACGTCATGCATGCGTCACACCTCAATGATGCCGTTGCATTGGGTCTACTAGTCATAAGAGGCTCCAGGGATGTGCTGCTCTACGTGTTACCTCTGAGCTTTGGCCAATCAGGAGACCCCATTACCCTTTAACTTAATACTATATGTACTAATAGAAAATATGGTATGAAGTTTTCTCTCCAAAGCAGTAAACTCCTTCAGTCGGATGTAAGCCCTGCTGGGACCATTGAACATGACGAGGAACGCAATATGAAAGGGTCCTTATGCAAAAGACGGTACAGCTCAACTGATGCGGTGGAGTGAGACACAACAATGTATAGAGCTTCAATTAAGGATCCCTGCTGCTCCAGCTCCACAGATTGGCAAAACCAATGTAGTAATAGAATTATTTGGAAATTTAGGGCGACCTACACTGGGTATAACATTCAACAATGGAGTCCAATTCAAGAGAAGGTATCAGTGTGGTTTATTCTCTGCACATTTCAGAGTATTCTTCTTCTTTAGGAGTCTCAGTGGTTCTCCTGAAGAAGTAGTAAGAATACTTTGAAACACATAGAGAATAAATCATACTGATACCTTCTCTTTATTGGATATTATACCACCAGCATAGGTTACCCACAATTTCTGAATCGCTCTATTCCAGCAATGTTGACACCCATGTTCCCGGAGATTGCATGACTAGTGTCACACGATGGCTGCAGTCATTAAGCGGCCGCTCTTTGGCAGCAGCTCATAAATATTTCGTCAGAGAGGACATCTTTTCTGATGGAATAGTAAAAGCTGCAGCCAATGAGGGTCCGCTAATTGGCTGCAGTTGGCACATGACACAAATCATGCAATCACCGGGAACAGTGTCACTGACATCGTCAAAATTGTGCAGCTGCGGAATAAGTGGACATACTGTTGATACTTTAATTGAATAGATTAAGCTGGAGTTATCCAGAAGTGACCCACCCCTTTAATTTTAAAGGGGGTCTGTCAGACCAAGCGAACTCTATAAAGTAAGCACACAGCCTTGCAGGGGATACAGCCTCTATGAAAAGCACATATTTAGTGGTTTTAATCTCTGCCTCCATTATGGAAACTGGAGTTAAACTGGAGTTAAATCAGTCTTACTAATTAGTATTATTATTATTATTATAGATTTTTATAGCACCATTTGTTCCATGGCGCTTTACATGTGAAAAGGGGAAATATAGACAAGTACAATAAATATGAGCAATACAAGGCACACACAAGTACAGAAGGAGAGAGGACCCTGCCCGCGAGGGCTCACAGACTGCAGGGATGGGTGAGGATACAGTAGGAAAGGGTAGAACTGGTCGTGCGGTGGTTCAGTAGACTGAGGATCACTGCAGGTTGTAGGCTTGTCGGAAGAGGTGGGTCTTCAGGTTCTTTTTGAAGGTCTTATCGGGTCAAAAGGGCGTAGTTATGAGGCTCAGTGCACCGTTCTGCCCTCTAGTTTTACATGCCCTGCCTCCTTCACTGATAATTGACAGGGTTGTCTTGCTTTAGCTTTCTCTGCAGACAGTGGACGCTGCAGGCAAGTCAGTGCTGTCAATCCTCAGTAAGGGAGGCGGGAGCATGCAAAACCAGTGGGTTGAATTGTGTAGTGAGGGTATTGGCCACAAAAAGGGTGCATGCAGCACCCGAATTAGCATAGATGATTATACTTTAGTTTCTGCAGAATGGATGCCGCTATTAGAACACTAAAGCAGGGAGCACACGAGAGTTTAACATGGCTGAGTGCTATACGATAAAACATTGCATCACGTAGTGTTATTCTATGGTGCAGCTCACATTTGTGATTATTTTCTCATTATGATTCGGCATGAGAACAATCACAACATGCTGTGAGCTCATCCAAGAATCAGATCCCACATATCCATACAAGTTGTTCTGTCTCTGACATCTAATATGTTATCTCTGATTATTTGTTTGCATAATGCTGCAGTTATTCATTAGTAAGAATATAGGAAACTTGCATATTCATAATCTTTATTTGTCTGTAGTGTTTTGGCTCCCTCTAGTGGACAGAGTCATATTTACGGCCTATTTTCTATTTCTTGTGTCTGGTTCTCCTTCCCTTTTTTGCAATACATTATGGTAGCTCAGCCTCCATTTCCCTCCATTTTCCTTCACCCTGCATCCAAGAAGAAGCACCTCCATTTCATTCGCCTTGCGATTGCATTGCTGGTATGTATTTATGCTTTCTATAGGTAATTTCTGCTCTAATGTTAGCCTAGTTTAGTCGGCCGTACCGCTGGGTCAGCTACTAGTTTGTAAACCTTCATGCACAATGTATAACATGCATAATATGTATTTCTGCTGTACCATGCACTGATTGCATGTATTATGATTGTTTACAGTTTCACAGCACCAATATACTATTACATTCAATAAAAGCACAGACTCAACCACAGTCTCCTTATTGGACCCCGGTATAGCGGTTTATCTGCCTGTATAGCTGCATGAGCCCAGCTCATTTAGTGAGGACAGAACACAAGTCTATGGGTGCATGCGAAACATCGCACTGCACTCAGATGTGATCCGAGTGCAGTGTGATTACAGTGGATGGTGGCATTATAGGTGATGGAGAAATTACTTATTGGAGCACAGAGCACCGACACTCGGCTCCCACTCGCAGCAGAGTTTGAGCCAAGTGTCATTAGCCTATCGCTTTTGATTTTCTCGCATTGGATGCTATATGCTAATGTGACCCCGGCCTAAGGTGCGATTTTTATAGAACCCATATCCCCTACAAGGCTATGTGCTTAGTTCATACTGTGAATTTTGGCTGAGAAACTGCCTTTAAAGGGGTGGTCCAAAACACTAATTAATTTTCATTCTAAAGCTCTATCTATTTACTGCTTTAATCTAATGTAATTTCCAATATAATTTTAAATTGAAAAGTCTCTATCCTTCCCTCAGTACTCAATCTATCAGGTCACTGCTGAAGCCTCTGCCTCCTCCTTAAAATGAAGTGTCAACAGTGACCTTAGTTTCAGGGGTAGGGTTAGCGCCTCCAGTACTGAGCATATGTTGGTTGTCGATTCTAACATATACTCTGTAGATTCCTGACACTGTGCAATATGTACAGTGCGCTATCTCAGTGTCTCTGACCAGAAGTAAAGAGCCAGCAACTGAGTGCACTTTCAGTGTGCAATATAAGAGGATCACCTGGGTACAGAGACTATGACCATCACTTGCATTGGCGGCGATGATCTTCGCAAGCCGGGTATTCATCTTACAATGTGCACTGACAGTTCACTCTGTTGGCTCATTACTTCTGATCAGAGTCGGCGAGAAAGCGCACTGTCACTGTGCACATTGCACAGTGACAAAAATCTACTGCAGCCTCCGCCCCCGGATGATGCTCTGTTTGATTATCCCAGCATGCACTGGGATTCTCAAAGTGTCATCTAAAAAGGAAACAGTAGAAATAAATTAGTGTAGTGAGGGAAGGATAGGGACTTTTTAATTAAAATATAGTAGAAAATAGATTCGATTATAGCAGTAACTAGATAAGGATTAAGAATGAAAATGTATTTGTGTATCGGGTCACCCCTTAAAGTGTAAATGTTGCTTTCTGCAAAGATATATTTGTTTAACTCTTGTGCCGTTTGCTGCATTACCTTCCGGTAAGCACTCAAATGAAGAAATAGCACAGCCGTGCTGATGACATAAGTACACAGCATTGTCGTGTACGATGCAAAGCGCAAGAGTGAAATTATTTTTCGAATGCTATAAAAGAGCGAGGCTTTGTGAGGTTCTAATAAGATGTCAGATCAATGCCAGAGAGGCAGAAGAACAGCATCTCCAGTCTCCCATGCAGCTCACAGAGCTCCACAGAGGATTTCAGCAGCTCGGGTGTCAGTCATTTTGCAGTGACCTTTGTGGAAGATACATTGGATGCTACTGTTTGCTTTGCTTCTATGTTAATCAGAGAGAGAGTGTTTGCTTTCCCTCATTGCTTCCCACACTGTGGAGGAGCAGAGGGTGGATGCTGCCATGGCTGCCGCAGGTTGCCACAATGCACAGCGCCTTCCCCCCTGCACGACGGCGACTTGCAGCAGAATGGTACATCCCAGAATAGAAACCAGGCAGATCTATCAGCTGAGGATGCTGCCGCCTGTACCAGTCTCATTAGTTTTCGCAGCCTCCTTTTTACATCTCACTTTCTTTTCCTTCTCTCCAAAGTGGATTTAAAAAATAAAAAAAAGCGAAAGGAGGAAAAGTCCGATGAGCTTTCTCTTTGCTTGGCACACGCGTTTTGGGCTTAGCTCCATCCTCCCAACTTTCCTACTCCTGGCTTCCTCTGACTCCTGCTGGTGATGGGTTCAAATTTTAACGATATTGTCAAGCAGGGTTATGTCAGGATAAGAAGCAGGCGACTTGGGGTAAGTTACTTGCTCCTTATTAATTGTCTGTTTTTTTTTTCTTTAATATGGTGCTGATATATTCCACAGTGCTATACGTAGGATTTATAAGTAATATTGAACTTTGTCCGTTCAGGGGCTCGATATCTAGAACTGGTATGCTAAGTCCCATTTTATAAAATACACTTAAGCCAAGTGAATCCATGTGAACAAGGGGAGAACATACAAACTCCATGCCATCATGCCTCCTTGTACCTGTCCACTAGGAATCTACTTCTTCTGGATCCACACAGCATATGTTGTATCTAATAAACAGGTGTTTACTGCTTGACATTGTTTCCATAGGCAATGCACATGTAGGTAGAGCAAACAGCATTGTCTCATTCAGAAATCAATCTTCCTACTTAAAGGATTCTGCCTCCAGCTCCTCCTGACATCACACAATAGGGCGCTGGGTACCCGGAGCCTCGGTGTACGGAGCTATGAGTCTATGTCTATCGTTGGCGCTTTTTGCCATATTGTTGCTGAGGAGGGAGGGTCACACATCTGATCATCAGGGAAGGTAGAGATTTATGAATGAAAGCCAGCTGTTACGCCTGTGCCGTTCTCCCGCTGATCAGGACATGCTGGGAGTTGTAGTTTTGCAACAGCCTGAGAGTCACAGGTTGGCAACCATTGCTTTACTGAATGATCTGGTATATAGGTGGAAAATGAATGATTTTTAGATACCGAATAGTGTATAATAATAGTAACAATCGATCACAATCACGATGAAACCTTACATCACGTACACGTTATGAGACCTCAATGATTTATCATTTAAAAATAATTTTTGATCGATCATTTTTTTATATTTATTTATTAAAATAATTGTGGAGATTGCACATTTTTTCAAGGTTTGCTTCATCTGTCATTTTATTATATGACAGATTTTATTTGCAATATTATAGAATATTGTATGATATTAAGTTACATTCTAGTATATTATATCCCAAATTATTATTATAATAATAGACTAATAGTTATTAGTATTTTTAATACTATTACTAATAATAATAATAATTTGGGATATAATATACTAGAATCTAGCTTAGTATATTGATATTATATAATATTACCATAATAATATCATACATCATTCGTATTATTAGCACACATCATGGTTTCACCAAATGTTGCTGAGTCTGCAGATAAATATGTCATGTATATGGCCTTGCCATTGATAATTGACTTTCCACAGGCAGAGACAGGGTTAAGGGGCTTATTGATAAAATAACAATTAATTACGGAATAGTAATTGTAGCAGAATAACTAAAGCTTCTTTTAATATCATAAGTACCAGAGATGAGCTTCTCCTTTGCTTCAGTTTATATTGATCTCCAATGTGATATTTTGATGTTACATAGGACTGCAGGTAAATTCACCCCAAAGCAAAACAATGAGAAATTTACCTTATCTTCAGGTGTATGACCCGGGTGGGTCGGTCACCAATGACAAAAAATGGATGTCTTTGAAATCAGATATTTTGCAGTTAGAAAAAGTAGTTCCAAGACCTTACACTCTAATACTCAAGTCTTTAGGAAATAATAATTTGATGAATTGAGAAATCCTGATTTATGAATAAATAAATTGCTGTAAAGTCCCACTCATATACCAATCGTTCAGCCGATCATTCAGCCATCGACTCCCCCATACACAGGAAAACTCGGCTTCTTTGTTCTCTGTGGCCGAGCGGCTGGCACATTGTCTCCCAAAGAACAAAAGAACTGGCCATCGGAAATCCAACAGACTGGGTCCTTCTCTGTCCCCTGTCATCATCGTCGTTGGGGTCCCCATATAGACTGTCAGCCAATTCCACCGATATCAGTGTGTTTGGCCAATCTTAGTCTAACGTGTGTGGCCACCTTAGTTTGGTTGGTGACTATCAGATGACAAATGCATTGGAGCTGAAAAATTGGTCAAGAACATGACACTCTTAAAGGGGAGTTCCATTTTAAGCAGATCAGAGGGCTGAACTGGGGAGAGAGCACTTGATTAGACACTTGAAATCCTTTGGCTTCCAGGGGTTTGTATCCATTTTTAAGCTCAGTGGACCCCTCATTTTGTGAATCAGCAGCACCATTGTTATACTACAGTCCATCCTAAGACCAAGATGTGGAATTCTCCTTTAAATGAAAAAATAAATACAATTATTAGGGAAAAAAAATAATTGTAATCAGTATTCTACTCTGGTATCCCTATGATATCGCCACTATGATGTGATGCTCCCATGTCCATTTCTCCACCTCCAGAAATCATATTGTTCCATGGGAAACCTAAATAAAACTTTGCTAAGTAATAGCATTCCCATGTAACAATGTAACCCCCCTTCCCGTTAACTCCTTTAGTCCCAGACTTGATAGAAGCCAACACAAAGAAAAGAAGCCTGCGGGATGAATAAATATTTCACATGGTAGACATGAGAGCGTTATGTTCCTGAGGCTGCCTCCTGTGCTGGGAATCAGCTGAGGTTACAGTGTGAAGGCAGAAAAATCCTGGAGAACAGAAGAAAAATTGGGGAAATATCTGCCTGAAATTCTCTAAGACCAGAGATATTTACAGGTGCTTCTCACAAAATTAGAATATCATCAAAAAGTTCATTTATTTCAGTACAATACAAAAAGTGAAACTCATATATTATATAGAGTCATTAGAGAGTGATCTATTCCACGTGTTTATTTCTGTTAATGTTGATGATTACGGCTTACAGCCAATGGAAACCCAAAAGTCATTATCTCAGTAAATTAGAATAATTAACAAAAAGCACCTGCAAAGGCTTCGTAAGTGTTTAAAAAGGTCCCTTAGTCTGTTTCAGTAGCTCCACAATCTTGGGGAAGACTGCTGACTTGACAGATGTCCAGAAGGCAGTCACTGACACACTGCACAAGGAGGGTAAGCCACAAAAGGTCATTGCTAAAGAAGCTGGCTGTTCACAGAGTGCTGTATCCAAGCATATTATTGGAAAGTTGAGTGGAAGGAAAAAGTGTGGTAGAAAAAGGTGCACGAGCAACCGAGATAACCGCAGCCTTGAAAGAATTGTTAAGAAAAGGTCATTCAAAAATTTGGGAGATTCACAAGGAGTGGACTGCTGCTGGAGTCATTGCTTCAAGAGCCACCAAACACAGACATATCCAGGACATGGGCTACAAGTGTTACATTCCTTGTGTCAAGTCACTCATGACCAATAGACAATGCCAGAAGCGTCTTACCTGGGCCAAGGAGAAAAAGAACTGGACTGTTGCTCAGTGGTCCAAGGTGTTGTTTTCAGATGAAAGTAAATTTTGCATTTTATTTGGAAATCAAGTTCCCAGAGTCTGGAGGAAAAGTGGAGAGGCACAATCTAAGGTGCTTGAGGTCTAGTGTGAAGTTTCCACAATCAGTGATGGTTTGGGGAGCCATGTCATCTGCTGGTGTAGGTCCACTGTGTTTTATCAAGACCAAAGTCAGCGCAGCCCTCTACCAGGAAATGTTAGAGCGCTTCATGCTTCCCTCAGCTGACAAGCTTTTTGGAGATGGAAATGGAAACAACAGTATCACTGTGCTTGATTGGCCAGCAAACTCACCTGACCTTAACCCCATAGAGAATCTATGGTGTATTGTCAAGAGAAAGATGTGAGACACCAGACCCAACAATGCACACGAGCTGAAGGCTGCTATCAAAGCAACCTGGGCTTCCATAACACCTCAGGAGTGTCACAGGCTGATCGCCTCCATGTCACGCCGTATAGATGCAGTAATTGATGCAAAAAGAGCCACGACCAAGTATTGAGTGCATTTACTGAACATACATGTCAGTAAGCCAACATTTCGGATTTTAAAATCATTTTTCAAGCTGGTGTTATAAAGTATTCTAATTTACTGAGATAATGACTTTTGGGTTTTCATTGTCTGTAAGCCATAATCATCAACATTCACAGAAATAAACACTTGAAATAGATCACTCTGTCTGTAATGACTATATAATATATGAGTTTCACTTTTTGAATCAAAGAACTAAAATAAATTAACTTTTTGATGATATTCTAATTTTGTGAGAAGCACCTGTATCTGCTGACCATTGGAAGATAAGATCCTGCCTATTCTAGTGAAGGCCCCATACACATTAGACTAATGTCAACTGAACCAGCCAATATCGACAACGTTGGTCGTCGATTTAATGTGTATGGGGTCATCAGCCGACTGATTACTGGGAGAGATCTCACATGCACATGTCCGATTTCTATTGCCTGTTTGTTAGGGAATACCCACATGTATTCAGGCTGTCTAGCAGTCTCAAATAATGCAGCTGCGGTGACAAAAACTAAATCTCCGAGCACGCCCAAATACTCGGAGGACACCCGAGCAATGAGTATACTCGCTCATCACTAGTGACCACCACAAATCGGATTGACTAATGAACAAATGAAGCTGGATCTGCCACGGGTCTGCAGATAAATATCTCTGGTGTATGGCCATCTTTAGGTCGGTGAGAGTTGACAATCAGCATTCGGAGACAGAGGGAAAGACAAAGGCAAAATGGCATTGTTTCTGAATAATAATTGTTCCAGAACTGATTTTCTCCTTTTGCTCAATTTCCGGTGATATTTGTGTTGTTACATAGGACTGCAGGTAAACTCATCACAACTCTGAGATATCACAATGCAAAGTATCACCAAAGTATCTAATATTAAATTCAACTCTGCTACATCTGTGTGAGTGAGCAGAGTAGGTCACACATAAGAGGATCGGCACATTATTCCTTAAGTGGTCACTGTTATTTAAACAAACTGTGTATAAATGAATAGTATAAAAGATTGTGAGAAGCTTTATAATACATCTTATCAGAAAATTCTGTTTCGTTCTAAACTTACAAGCCATATTCCTACTCCCCCATCCCCTAATCTCATCATTCACTCTGAAAAAACTGTTACAAATCTGTCATGTTCAAGCCAAGCAAGACTGCCAACTCACTGGAGGATCAGGTGCTGGAATCACAGCTACACTGCTCAGTACCACTGTATAATATCCTCCATACTACTGCTGCATCTGAATATGAAACAGGTGAGCATGAGTCCCTCTTGTCTGTGTGAGCAGAGTAGCAGCTACCATGATGGTCATGGCTATGTAGGGTAATTCTCAGGCTGTAACCTCCCACAAAATCAGCACATTCTTCTCTTGAAATACAATGTGATGCTGGAGGACCGCACTACTTCCCCCATGTAACTTTGTGAAATTTCAGAAGATCAACACATTTCTCTCCTAAAATACTCTGTGCTGCTGATGTACTCTTGTACTAATTCTTAGCCCAGCTTCACACTTCCTCCTTTTCTGAAATACTCTGTGCTGCTGGGAAAATCTTACCCAAGCCTTTTGTCCACCTGTCAGGTGCTGGTTTCCCACTTTTCGTCTTCGCATAAGTATATAGATACTCTGCTCTGCTTAAATACTCTGTGCTGCTGTAAGTTTAAGTTGACAGATTTTATGGAATGAAAACTTCCATCGTTTCTGTGATTCTTATTTTCGGTGACCGCCGTTCCCTAACACAACAGTGAGTAATATTAGATCAGTTTGGATTCCACAACATGGAGATTCCCGGTCTCCTCTGGGCCTAGAGCCAAAGTCTTCAGCACGTAGTGGACATTCCTCACCCCCCGAGTCTGAGGGTTTCACAAGGACAGAGATGAAAAAGGAACACCGACCCCTGAGTCTCGAGACATCCATAAAATCCTCCGTCTGCTGGATTCCCCTCCCCCCCACGACATGGTTATTTCTAGGACACAGTAGATTTATATAAAGTGCATTGATTAAAATAAATCCATCTGGCGCATCTCTGCTGAATATGATCCGGGCCTGGGGACCGGGCTCTCTCATCACACATAGAAAATGTCAGTCCTAAGACAGCGAAGCTCCAACAGTCCAGAACCGGCTGCATTAGAGTAATGCCGGACTATTGGACTTTCTGGACTATTGAGGGTGTAGAGTCAGGACTTCAAATAATGTAGAAAATGAACAGCCCTTAATAGAAAAATTCCATATATCATCGTTAAGCTCCACAACTTCCTAATAGTCTTTCAGCCCAATTCATGAAGTTGCGCACTCCAGTCCTAATGAGGGGCGTTTCGGGGTAGGACACTCTGTATTCATTAAGAGGCGCCCTCCACTTAATAAATTTGGAGCGTCTTCTCAGTAGTGTGCGTCTCCGTGCACCTCGCCAGAAATGCTACTACAGACAGGGACTAGAGATACATTAATGGCTTGAGTTACGCCACTATAATGGGTTAACTTTTCATGAATTGGCGGCCTAGACACCACCATACCCCCTCCCACCCATCCTCCACCCACTGACTGGCGTGAAAAGGCCAAAAGTCACCAAAAATTTTAGTGAACTTAACATCACACAATTTTTTTTTTTACTTTTTAAAGTATTTTATTCCAGTCTTGTGGCGTAAAGACTTCCATTTATCGGATTTTGTGTGTTTATTATTCATTGCCATGAAATGGTAAAATTGAAAAAAAACAAAAAAGTTTGCTATTTTCTTCTTATTAAAAATCCTCTCCGTTCTCAAGAATGGGGAAACGTTTAATGCTATTGTGCACTGCCCGTTGCCTAAGTTACCGTTTATCTCTGCAGTCTGTCACCGGTGGCCGGTCTCCTAGGCACAGAGCACAGCGCTTACCAGCTCTTTACTGTGGAGATTGTAAGCGCTGCTCTGAAGCTGGTAGGAAGTTTCAGAAGTTATTAAATGCATTTACAGAAGAGTGAACAACCTCCTTAAAGGTAAATGACAGACAAGTCAGATGAGAGAAGGAGAGGTGCTAGGAAAAAGGGGCATAAGGCTCTGTTATTTGGGTACTCTGGATGTTCCTATGATGATTGAGGTGTTACTGTCACTTTATGGGTACACTTTGGCTATTATCGTAGCACTGTGACTGTTATGATGTCATTGTGTCTGCTACTGTACTGGGGAGACTGTGGCTTGTTCTAATATGGGTTAACTGTTCCTGCCTTCATCCTGGAGGCACCATGGACTATTTTGATATGGTGGCACTGTGTCTGCCACTGCACTGAGGAAAATGTGGCTTTTTCTGATACAATCGCACTGTGTCGGCTACAGTCCAGGGGGTAATGTGACTTGCTCCGATATGAGGGAACTGTGACTGCTACTCTACTGGGGGCAATGGGACTTTTTATGAAATTGGAGGCACTGTATCTGCTGCTGTATTGGGGGCAATATGGCTTGTTCTGATATAGGGAAATGTTTCCTGCCTTTGTACTGGGGGCAATTTGACTTTTTCTAATATGGGGCACTGTGTCTGCCATTGTATTGGGGGCACTATGTCGGCCATTGTACTGGGGGCAATATGTCTACCATTGTACTGGGGACAAAGTGACATTTTCTGACTAGTGATGAGTGCAAGCTCTCATTACTCAAGTTTGCCTAGGGTGCTCAGGTATGTGTGTGGCCCAGCTGCGCTTGGTACACATGTTCCCAGGA
>VIAB01008926.1:43605-54499 GCA_009801035.1 Oophaga pumilio
CAGTCAAAAGCTTGTTCTAAACTTGTGCTCTCTGGTGTGTGTTCGCCTCATCCCTGTGCTGTAAGTTCTGATCTTCTGCTGCTGACCTTTGGACCGTGTTCTGGCTACCCGTTTTTGCCCCATTGCTTATCTGCTATTTCTCTGGTATTCTGACCCTGGAATGTGAACTGACTTACGAATTCGTATTTTCCCTTGGTTTACTACATGCACTTTTGGTATTGACCCTAACCTGTCCGTGGGTTTTGATTAGCATCACAGTGACGTTTTGGAATGCAAACTTTGATCAAATGCTGTGCCTTTGGAGAATCCCTGATGTGCATTTTATAATGTGGTGGCATATGTAAGTTGTATAGAATGTCAGTTGTTCCTGTTCTTTGGTTAGGATTGAATGTTAATGTTATCTATCATATACACTGACGTGGCACTCTATTATTTACAAGTACACTTACTGAGCACCTCGTAGAGACTATGTACCTTGACAATTTTTTATCTTTTTTCAACCCTTAATAGTTATGTACCATTGCTAGATTAACATTCAATCCTAACTAAAGAACAGGAACTTTGTAAAATGCAGTTACAAACCACACTTGTACTTTAATACATTTGCAGATTTACATATCCGTTTTTGAATGCTCTCCTTTCTTGATTGTCCCTACCCTTAATATATACCGTATATGTTTTTGCTGGATCAACACTCAATCCTAACCAGGAGGTGAGGTTCGTAGGGGGTCACTAACAATGGGTGCTGGCTCATTTGCTGTCCTGTGGCATCTGGATGATAGTTCGGTATCACTTGTGGTAGAGGAGGAGGAAAAATAAAGGAAGGTGGCTTCCTCTTCCTCACTATCAGTGTCGGAGGCAAGGAAGGTGTCTGTCTTTTTCGTCAGAATACTGTGATTGGAACTAGAGAGAGATGAGACTTTTTTTCATGTGTGGTGTGTCTGTGTTTGTGTGTGTAAAATTACCAAATTTTTTTTAGGGGTGTGTGTATGAGTGTTTGGTATAAACTCTTTTATTTATTAGAATAGAAGAGAAAAAAAGAACAGAAGAAAAGATCTAGAAAGAAAAAGATACATATAAAATGAAAAGAATATAAAAATTTGAAAAATGAAAAGCAAACCTACAAAACGGACGTTGGTAAAAAAAAATAAAAATCTAAGCTCCCGAAACTATCTCACACTAACGCTGACTATATTCAGTAAAAAATACTGTAGTAGACGTTGATTACTGCAGTATATTTTTACTGTCCATAATCTAGCCCTATCAACTAATCTACATTTTTTGTAATTATTTTTGCATACTTTACTGACACTAACCTTAACTATAGTCAGTAAAAAATACTGTAGTAGACACTGATTAGTACAATATATTTTTTACTGTCCCTAATCTAGCAATATCAACTAATCTAAACTATTCTATTTAGATTAGTTGATAATCTAAATAATCTAAATAGATAATATTATAGATAATATGAATTAGATTATTAACAATCTAAATTAATCTAAATAATGCCCACCTGCCTTGATGAGGATTTGACCATTGAATAGTCTGCAGAAAGGTCAAATTATTATGGTCTGTGTATATAATTACTGGAGAACTGGTGCCTTCCAGTAGAACTAGCCATTCTTCAACAGCCACCTCAATGGCCCGTAGTTCACGATCCCCAATCGTTTAGTTCCATTCAGCTGGTGAAAACAGCTTTAAGAAAAGCCACAAATGACAGACTTCATCCAAGATGTTTTTTGCCAAAGAATTGCCCCAACAGCGATAGTGGAGGCATCCACTGCCAGGAGAATCTGTTTGTTAGGATGATGCAGAACCGGATCTCTTTCAAATGCTGGAAGGCCGACTCAGGCCAGACTCTGCCATTAGCCCCCTTTTTGGTTAAGGTGGAGATGGGTGCCATGAGTGACAAGAAGTGCGGGAAAGCCTGTCTGTAGAAATTGGCGAAACCCATGATCTTCTGGATGGCACGCAAGCCTTGGGGATAAGGCCAGGGGAAACCAGCAGAAACTTTCTCTGTATCCATAAACCATGATGGATGCAATTGTCATTGCGGACAATGATGGATGCACTTGATCAGAAGATGTGGTGAGATTGTTCCAATAATTTTAAAGGAGGGACATTATTATATTTCATTCTGATCTTTATTATACAGCTATTTGATTGTTTTGAACACCTTTGTGTGTACCGTCCTAATAGATATGGCTCTATAATTATAAGGATTACAAGGATCAGTTAATATGGTGAGATTGTCCTAATTAACTCTGAAAGGAAGGACGTTTGTTTGTTTCACCCTGATTTTTATTGCACAACTATTTATTGATGTGAACACAGTGTTTTGTGCTGTTTTTGGCCTCATGAATATTATGATATTAAGTACTTTTCAATGAGGGGCTGACAAAAAAGTGTGGTGATTATAGTTTTTATAAGCTATTTTGTTATATTTCTATGAACCGGCTGGTTCTTATTTTTAATGTATTAATTAAAGGTTAATTTTTATCCGTTACTTCTACCTTGCTGTCTATATACATTTAATGATCGGTAGATCCATTGCATATTCAAATCTTGTGTAGCACTGTACACTCGTTTTTCTTTGCATTTTAGGTGCTAAAGTTAATCTTGAATTTTTCCTTCTGCAAGAGTGTGACCCTTCTTTGAGATGATGCAGCTTTTATCTTTAAAAGTAACTACATTCCCCTTTTGCGTGAGCTTCTTTACTGACAGAAGATTGCTTTCAAGGGTGTGAACATAAAGAACATCCTTTATTGGGATCTTTCTGCTTTGTGCTGAGGAATCTGGACAGTGGAGGTAGCTGTCTCCTACTCCTTCTGAAGTCATATAGTGACCATTAGCTAAGATGACCTTTTCTGACTTGCTTTCATTAAGGTCAGTGAAGAAATCCTTGTTATTTGTCATATGGCTGCTTGCACCAGAATCTATACACCATATATGCTTTGCAGATGGGCTTGTACTGGCAATAAATGCAGCTTCAACACATGAAGAATCTTCCTTTACAGCTGTTTTTACCCTTTGATGACTGTTCTGCTTTTTAAGCTGACTCATCCTTGCTTTCCAAATTCTGCAGTCTGCTTTAAGGTGGCCGGGCTTTTACAGACAAAACATTCACGAGTTTCTCTTAGAGTGCTCTTATATTTAAGGAAATCATGTATCTTTAATGCTGTTTCTGCTCTGGATTCATTACTGCTGCTTATGTAAGGGGTGTACAAGGACTAGTATGTGCCCCCACTTTTGCCCGTGTTTCTTCGTCCCTCAGAAGTTGGTACTTTTAATATGTCTTATAATGCTGCTGTATTGTGTATGTGCTGGAGGACTCTGGCGGTTGCGGACGGGATGCGGGAACCTCAGGCTATGAGTGATCCTCGGATCCAGACCCCGGAGTGCAGGTCGGTGTTCGGCGGCACCTCGTCCCTCGGTTCGGCACCTTACCATCAAGACGCGGAGGGCCTCTTCCTAGGCAGCATGGATCGCGAGGGTGATTGAGAAAAAGCAGCAGGAGAAGGGGATCTGGGCAGAAATGCACCGACCAGAAGGTGGTGCAATGGCTGGACGGCAGACCCATGGGGTGCTGGTCTACACTCACTGGTCTTGCGGCCATGGCTTTATCCGCAAGGCCTACACCAACGACAAGGTATATGTAAACACCAGTTTTGTGAAATTCCAGAGGCCCCTGAAGGAAGGGGATCGGGTCACCTTTTTCAAAGAGGATGGACCTCGGGGGTGTTTTGCTGTGGCGAGCACCATGTTGTCCCCGGAGGATGACCTGAAACTGTATGAGCGCCGGGAGCGGGCGCCATTGTCTTCATCTTCGCGGCCTATAGAACGGCCGAGCTCTGCCCCTCCCCTGTGGTTGGCGCTGGGTGACATGATACCTGCGGCGGCAAGGGAGTCACCGTCACCCGCGGGAGCATGAGCTCGGAGCCCGGTGTGGGATACAGTGGCATGGGATGTGTGCCGCTGGCATGATGACTAATCCTGATTGAAGTAGTGCTTGTTGCACCTGAATGAGAAACAGAACTGTTTCATGTCCCTGTGAGCAGAAGAGCCCTGTAGCACCGGAGTCGGGTGCAGTGCGGCCGGTACGGGCCACAATTGTAAGTTGAACGTTATTGCTGTTTTTTCCCTCCCTATTCCAGTTCTTTTGCGCACGCTGCACTTCACCTGCTGGATTGCAGGACTATGACCCTGCGGGGTATGTGCCCTGGGACTGAAAATGGACTGTGTGTGACTGCTGAGCATGGAGCACACGTGTTTAAAGGGCCGTACTCAGTGCGAAGGAGGGAGGGGGAAGACCCCCAAGGACTGAGGACCTGATGAGCAGGTCAGGATGATCCGATCTGATGAGGCTATGTTAGAATTTTATAAACGGACTCTTATGTGGAGCCAAAAAGACTTTGTCCATATATAGTCTTTTTATGACAAGTAAACGTGTGCTTTGCAGACTCTCACGCTGAGCAAAAAGACTTTCTTCGGATGTATAAAGTTTGATAAAAAGGACATATGTGAGCTTCATATTTCTCATTTGACTGCTTGCATATTCTATCGTTAAATTTGAACTTGTATTCTGCCAGCACTGTATGTGCTTGTTTTGTGCCACCACTTCCCTTCCCGTGTTTCTACGACCCTGAGTAGCTGGTACTTTTAATATGTCTTATAATGCTGCTGTATTGTGTATGTCCGATATATGTTATGTGTATTATAATATTGCTATGCTGTGTTTCCTTGTATTGCATAAATGTAGGGAAAGTATGGGATTTAGCTAGTTGTAGGGTTTAGATTAGCCCACTAGAGGGGGCACAATAGAATAGAATAGATTTAGATAGGAACTAGTTAGTTAGGAGGGGCCAACTGGGATAAGTTAGAGAGAGCTTCCTGGGTTTAGGCAGTAGGGACTGGGAGAATGGACAGGGCAATTGTACCCCGCAATGTTGAAGCTGAAGAGCCCAGCTTGTCCAGGGCCTAGGAGCTAACCTGGGAGGTGGAGAAATATAGGGCAGCATCAACATGGAGGCAGCTAATTACATGGGATACTCCAAATGTCTGGAGTGAAACGGACAGGGAACTCTTGAAACGAGTTAGGCTGGCCAGAGTGCTGCAGTACCGAAGGTGAGGTTACGACCCTACGATATTCCTGAAGGAGTGAGGGACAGCACAGGGAAAGGAAATGCTATACTTTGTGAAGACTATTGTGCTGTACCTGTGACTGAACTGGACAAGCTGTGTAAAGAACTAAGTAAACTTGTTTTTATTAAAAATGGATCCGGACTCTGGCGTGCAGATGAAAGAGAAGAAGCCTTAGCAGACCAGAGAAGACCCTGATGGACATGACAGTGGACTAAAAAGTATGCTACAGCAGAGACAATGTATTTATGTGGCGGCAGGCCAGGGTGTGACAAAGCAGCCATTAGCCACGACTACAGCCCTGGCCCCCGTTACACTTACATGCTGCGTTTTTCTCTTGAATTCATCGACAAGTTTGCCTTTAACATACTTCACTGTCAGCTCATCATCTGGCCATGCATCTAGTGCAGTCACTAGGGTGTAACTCTCTGGAAAACCACTTAATAGAAGTGCAGCAACATGAAAATCTTTAGTTTCTTCTCCAATACACATGAGACACTCCACAGTCTCTAGGGAGTTTCTTATACAGTCCTGCATATTCTGTCTATTACATAGCTTAGACTGATACAGCTTTCTCATGAGATAAAGCTTATTGCTGAGATTTTATCTTTCATGCACTTTCTGTAAATCATCCCACATTTCCTTTGCAGTTGCACACATGCATATATGTACAATCTGATTATCATCTACTGAGGGAGATCGTGCTTTATGCTTTCTGATCCTTCTCTAGCCAACCATCTGGTAATGGATGAGGCACTTGTTCCTGAGTATATTTCCACGTACCTTCTCTTATGAGCAGCATCTTCACCTTGAATTTCCAGCACTGGGAGTTCTGGTTAGTGAGGCTTGGCACTGAGAACTTCACAGAAAAGGTGCTAGTGGACATCTTCTCTGTTGCTCTGTGCTGCTTTTGGCTTCTGTTTCTGTGTTACTCTGGGGTTCTAACCTGTTGGCAGCAGATTATTCAGGATACTCTCCAAGCGTCTTTATTCAGGAACAATCAGGAGCAATATATGAAAAGCTTAATAGATCAGGAATAAATCATTGGTATGTCTCTATCTGTGCAGCATCTACAGCAAGCTGCTTCTCCCACACACAAACACAGGAAAACAGGAAATACAGTCACATGCCCTTCCTGTGTGAGCCTCTGGGAGTTTTTTTGTTCTAACTTTATAAACAGCATACAAATCTAGCAACTAAACACTCATAGACAGGAATGTAGTTGATGCACCAAACATATTCCAACAAATACAATCCTAAGCTTTACCCTGTGCAGTGGATTGTGATCTTGCAGATTTTCCAGTTTTAATGCTATTTGTAGTTCTGATATATTTCTTTTGCGAGGATGTGTAAAAATGAAATTAATCCACTAAGGTCCTGTAAATAGCAAAGCACTCAGGATCTCTACAGCTCTGTTTTATGAAGTTGCAGGCTGCTGCCATATGGAGTCTTCACACTTCTAGAGGAGAATACATCAACAAGAAGCCACAATTATTTTCTCATCTGTTTAACACATTCATTTATGTACGTGCTCATAACAACTCATAATGTCCGTAATAGAAACTATATTTAATAGAAATTGATTTCAATAGAAACTTTGTATTGACTAGAATTGCAAGTAAAAGTAAGTCTATTAAACATATTAGGCACTGTGAATAGTTTGATAACCTTTTTATCAAACCTTTTCACGTGTTTTTTATTTTCCAATGGTGATACACTGTTTGAAACAACATATTTATATTATTTGCCCTTGGGGAAAATTGGAGACATTTTTGCCAACTTTTTAATCTACAACACCTGGTAATATTCTCACTGCTAATAGGCACTTTTCAATGGTATATAAAGGAAAACACTGTTGGTAATTTTTATAAAGGAGATTCTTGTGAAATTATATCACCATGCTCAGGCTTCTTGTACTTGCTACTCTTGTCCTTTGCGGTAAGTAACTAACCAAAAAGATTCACATGCAATAATTTATCTACATAGGGATAGGAAAATGAACTGGATGGCAAAATAATTATATATGCAGAAATGATCAGTGCTTTATGCATCTTATATACGGAAAATAAATCCAGAAAGCTCCTCATTCTCAATGTCTGTGTTATTCTACATGAAGGGTACTGTCATGATGATGACATCCGCTATTTTGAAGACAATGAAAATGCACGTGTGGTAGGAGGAACTAATGCAGGAAAAAATTCCTGGCCCTGGCAGGTCAGTACTAACACTCAAAACATGTTTAAATGAAATTACTATCATTTAGTTAAAAAAAAAAAGGGGTTTGGTACCGTGTTAGCCAGTTGAAAAAAAAATGCTCTCAGTATGAAAACAAGATTATAACTACAAGGTTATGTTGTTTTTCACACTGAGAGCATTGACTGTCATTTAGTACACTGTATATATTAAAGGGGTTGCGCTGGACTTTAACATGGATGGCGTATCCATATATAGAATAGGCCATCAATGTGCAGGTGTGACTCCCAGTACCCCCCACAATCAGCCGGAACTGTTCAGAGCTTCATCTAGTGTAAAGTGGAGGCCGAGGGGTAATGCATATCTGCCCCGTAATCAAATCAATAGGGAGCAGTTGTGCAATACCTGGCCGTGGTCACTATTCTGTTGACAGAGCTGTGCCGTGCTGTGCAGCCCAGCAACTAGGCAGTTCCAGCCGCCGCCGGATCAAACATTCATGACCTATCCCAGGGTTAGGTCATCAATGTTAAAGTCCCAGGCAACACCTTTATAACAGAATTTCAACATTCATTCAGCATATTTTTCCACTGTATGGTTTTAAAAGCATTTTCAAAATTGGGAACAAAATGGGGAAAATAGCAAAACATAAAGGAATTATTACTAACCTAATTAATCCTCTTTACCGCTGATTAACCCTGTGCTGCACCAATGATGTGCTCATCTATCTCCAAGTCTAATAAGGCCAATTATTGTCTTCAAACTAAATTTTTTTTAAAAAAAACTATATTTCCCCCTGCATATTTGCAGAGAGAAAAAATTTTTGTGTATTACAGTTCCAGCAAAGTGGATGATATTTTAGGAAATCTCATTTACACTCTGCAGAAGAAAAAAAAATCACTACAGAAATTGCAGTTCCCATTGCAATGAGTTACATCCATGGACACAGCACAATACACTGGCATGGTTTATTGAACAGATAAAATGATAGTTGAAAAAGTATTTAAATATAAATACGCCAATCTTTTTTCAGTAGAAGTGCTGGCACAATGTTCATAAGAATACACCAACTGTCCACTTTTGTCTATATATGGACCTAGTTTATTTAAAAACAACATTAGAAGTTATTTTCTTAGCCAAAAGAGGGAATTATTTGTGTTGCATTTTTCTAGGTTTCTCTTCAGTATTTGTCTGGTGGGTATTGGTACCACACTTGTGGGGCCTCCTTGATCCGCGCTAATCGAGTGATGACAGCTGCTCATTGTGTGGACAGGTAAAAATTTTATATGAATTTTAAATGTTTATTTTACATTTTGAATAAGAAAAAATGTCATCTGTGTGATTGTCTGATTTTCATCCATTACACATCCTTATGCCATGTGTGTCATCTGTTTTTTCCGTACCCAAATAATATGGGATGGAGGTTACCAAAGCTTCTCCTAGCAATCTATCGGTAACTTTTAAAATGTGACTATAAAAGTGCAACTGACAAAATATAATTCTTCTTCAACAGAAATGTTTCTTTCCGCGTGGTCCTGGGAGATCACAATCTTAATAGTAATGATGGCACTGAGCAGTACATTTCAGTCTCTTCCATCAGAAAACACTCTAACTGGAACACCAACAATGTTGCTGCTGGGTAAGCCAACGTCATCTAGCATTTTTTGGGTTTTGCTTTTATGGCATTGATTGTGCTGTAGAAATGACCTGGCACCATGATTTTCCAGGTCAGAATGATTACTATGGCACCAAGTAGTTTTTTTATTATTATTTAAAAGGGTAAATTTTAATTGATATTGGAATAAAATAAGCTCTACTATTATGTGTGTGAAAAAAAATATTCCCATGCTGAGATAATATTAAAAATGTGTCCCTGCTTTGTGCTGTTATATGCATGCAGACAACACAACAGGGGCTTGCAGCTTCTCCTTTCTGTGAGGAAGAATACATGCCCCTGCTTGTTTTATCAAAGGAGGGAATGTTTCTGCCGCATCATCAGCAAATCAGCCTGCTAAACTCCTACATCACTGACTTGATTCATGATGAGCTGAAGATGTGTTGGAAATACCCACCTTAGAAGATTACAGTGATGCAATAGGAGCTAGTGCCAATCAGCTCAGATACTGTCGGGTGCTGGATACATAAAATAGCCGGTAACCCTGCACGGAGCGGGTACAGCTCCTGAGCCCGATCCATACATTGATAGTGCACAGCTGCTATACGTTTATGGTGGTCGTCACTAAGTGGTTATTTAAGAAACTTTTTAAAAATAAGCAGAGATGTATTAAAAAATGAACTACCTCACAAAAATCTAGTACAGTCGTTTGAGGCTTGGTTTAATATTATGGATCAATTTTTCTATCAGTCAACCATTTACTTTAAACAGATTTTTTGACTACTAAACAAAACAGCAGTTCCCTCATAGGCACCATACAGTAGACTTTGTTGTTCAGGATAGATTCAATTGCCTGATCCTTGTGTTCAGTAAGGGGATAAAATCTTCTTCAACTACATAAACAGTAAAAAACTCAAAAATAATAGTATTGTCCCCTCAAAAATAGTCTGAGTGAAATGTTAGAAGAGGATAATGTCTTCTTCTCTATGGTACTTAGACAAGAAACTCCCATGACAGGTGACTTGGTGAGGGAAATCATAAATTCTCAATTACCGTAAGTGTCATCTGCTTATCCCAGCGGAAAGTACAGTAGTACTGTCCCAAAAAACAATAAAGTAGACAAACCATCTCACATAAACCCCAATTACTGCAGGAATTAAAGACTAACAGTAGCTTTAATTTTTAG
Source organism: Oophaga pumilio (assembly GCA_009801035.1). NCBI lineage: Eukaryota > Metazoa > Chordata > Amphibia > Anura > Dendrobatidae > Oophaga > Oophaga pumilio. The sequence goes on from VIAB01008926.1 coordinate 53,739, forward strand.
TTCATAAATCAATAGCACACATGAAAATAAGAAACTTTATGATATATCTTATCAAATAAATTAAATTCTTTCTTTTCCACAAATGATCATTTGTTTTCAGAATTTTCAATTTAGGGGTAAAATCAGTATTCAGTGAAGACAGATAGGAGATGAGAGTGGGTTCACAGCCCAGCTCAATTTCCATCACCTCAGATCCCTTGAATTGGCAGGTGTGACATTGGTGTGGCATTATCTTAACAGATGAAAGCATGTTCATTTTGAGCATGTGACAGATGTAAACAGGTTTAGGGATGACGTTGCGAACCTAATGTTGCTCACAATATCATACAGTATGTCTAATTTGGTGGCAGTGGATCAGTGATGGTCTGAGGAGACATATCAATGTAGGGTTGCACAAACCTCCATGTGATTTGCCTTGCCTTCCTCTGGATCAGCACGCAGACATGCGCAGGTGTCCAGACAAGTAACACAATGGTGGGCGTTGGGCGATCTGGCGATGGTCTGGCCCCAGACAACTGTATAAGGGGCTTTTTATAATTCGTTATACAAATGAAACTACACACTGCAGACAAAAAGTGTATACATGATAACATCAAACTGCAGAGAAAAACTTGTATTTTAGAACCAACCAAGTGATAATGCAACATGATAATATTTATGAGTATTACTACAAACCCACTAAAATCCATAAAACACCATGTACCTTTTAGTTACTGTCATTACTTACCGTATATACTCGTGTATAAGCCGAGATTTTCAGC
>VIAB01008926.1:69636-80137 GCA_009801035.1 Oophaga pumilio
CCTTGTACCAACACATGTTCAAGAACATCACCGGTGCCCTTACAATGCAGTTACTTGGATTGTCCACTTAATGACTGACACGTGGACAAGCGCTTGTGGCCAGGGCCGCTACATTTCACTGACGGCACACTAGGTGAACATTTTGGAGGTTGGGGCCAAGTCCCACACTGGCACTTTACATGTGCTTACAACACTGAGGATTTATGTCCTTACTTCTAACAGGGCTTCCTCCACCTCCTACACCTGTTCCTGAACCACTCCTGCTCCTCCTGGTATCTCAGAGCATGTTGTCCACATCAGCCTGAAGCTGGAAGCTCTGCAGCACTGCCTCAGCAAAGCGAAAACAGGCTCTGCTGAAGCTAATTTGTCTAGGAGACAAACCGAACACCGTGACAGAGTTACTTAAAGCAATAACAGACCGGATAGATCTGTGTCTCTCACCGCTGAATCTACAACCAGGCATGGTCATGTGTGTGATAATGGGTGTAACCTGGTGGCGGCTGTGAAGCATGGCAAGATCACACATGTACCATGCTTGGCACACCTGCTCAATTTAGTAGTGTAATGGTTTCTGAAAGTCTATCCAGATTTGCCAGAGCTTCTGGTCAAAGTACGCTGCATCAGTGCCTATTTCCACAAGTCATCTACAGCTGCCGCCGCTCTGGCAGTGCTGTAGCAGCACATGCAAGTGCCAGCTCACCGACTGGTGTGTGATGTGACCACACACTGGAACTCAACACTGCACATGCTGGCAAGACTCTTTGTGCAGCACAGTCCAGTTGTTGATTACCAGATCTAAAATTACTGTTGGTATTCTGATCAGCCTCCATACATAAAAACTAAAGAGTGGGCATGGAAGTTTGCCATTTTTGGGTTCTCCAAGACATTGAGGACTGCACAAAGATACTGAGCGGTGATGACGCCATAATCAGAGCAATGATCCTGTTCCTGTGCCTACATAAACAGTCGCTGCTGACAATGAAACATGAAGCTTTGCATGTAGACCAGGTGGAGATGGAGGAAGACAGGAGATAGGGAGATACTACCCAGTCTCATCTCATCTGCTCAGTGCAGATTGGGTAACAATGAGGACTCGTGGAGGCTGAGGAGGAGGAAGAGGAACAGGAGCTGGTTGCTAGCACAACAAAGGCTAGTACCCAAACAAGCTTGTTCCCGTCTCTCCTACATGAATGGGCTGAGGAGAGGAATGAGGAGGAAGAGAGGGAAGAGGAGGAGATGGAGAGTAGTCATCCTGGTGGAAACAGGGAAGTTTTGGCTGCAGGGAGCTTGGCACATATGGCCAAATTTATGTACCGCTGCCTTTCCTGTGACTCTCACTTATATTCATCTTGGCCCAAAAAAGTACTGGTTGTTCACCCTGCTAGATGACACTACAAGGACAACCTTGCATCTCTCCTTCCTGAGGTGGAGAGGTCTATTAACCCCTTCATGACTGGAGGTATTTTCAGTTTTGCGTTTTTGTTTTTTGCTCTCCTTCTTCTCAGAGCCATAACTTTTTTATTTTTCTGTCAATATGGCCATGTAAGGGATTGTTTTTTGTGGAACAAGTTGTACTTTTGAACGACACCATTAATTTTACCATATCGTGCACTAGAAAACGGGAAAAAAATTGCAAGTACGGTGAAATTGCAAAAAAGTGCAACCCTACACTTGTTTTTTGATTGGCTTTTTTACTAGGTTCACTAAATACTAAAACTGACCTGCCACTATGATTCTCCAGGTCATTATGAGTTCATAGATACCAAACATGTCTAGGATCTGCTTCATCTAAGTGGTGAAAAAAAATTCCAAACTTTGTTAAAAAAAATTGCGCCATTTCCCGATACCCATAGCTTCTCCATTTTTTCTGATCTGGGGCTGGGTGACAGCTTTTTATTTGCGCGCCAAGCTGACATTGATTATGATTGGTACAGATACAATCTTTTGATCGCCCTTTATTGCATTTTAATTCAATGTCGCAGCGACCAAAAAACTTAATTCTGGCATTTTTACTTTTTTCTCGTTACGCTGTTTAGCGATCAGGTTAATCCTTTTTTTATTGATAGATCGGGCGATTCTGAACCCGGCGATACCAAATGTGTATGTTTGATTTTTTTTTATTGTTTTATTTTGAATGGGGCGAAAGGGGGGTGATTTGAACTTTTGTATTTTACTTATTTATACTTTATATTTTTAAAAACTTTTTTTTTTTACTTTTGGCATGCTTCAATAGTCTCCATGGGAGACTAGAAGCTGCCACAACCCGATCGGCTCTGTTACATAGAGGCGATGATCAGTTCGCATATATTTAGCAGAATTACTCACTTGCTAATGAGCGCAGACCACCGGGTGGCGCTCACAGGAAGTCGGCAGTGACAACCATAGAGATCTCCAGGAAACCTCTGGTTGTCATGCCAACGAACTGGTGACCCGCGATCACGAGACGGGGGTCACCGGTGGGTGGGTATCTGGCTCGATGGCCGGAAGCGCGAGTTAAATGCCTCTGTCAGTGTTTGACAGTGGCATTTAACAGGTTAATAGCCTCAGGTGGATCGCGATTCCACCTGCAGCTATTACAGACACATGTCAGCTGTTCAAAACAGCTGACATGTCCCAGGAAAGATGTGGGCTGACTGCCGGAGCCCACATCAAAGGGAGGGAGTCCGACGTCAGAGTACTATTATGCCTGACGTCGGAAAGGGGTTAAAATGATGCTGTACCAGAAGGCCATTAAGGTGAAGGAGACACACAAGGTACAGCAGAGGCAGGGGTACACTGTCAAAGGCCTGAGTCAATTTCATGACGCCCTCCCAGAATTCAGGCCCTGATGACTGGGCATCTTTGACAATGAGGGAAAAGTTTTTAAAGATGGTCAAGAAATATCTGGCCAACTAAATTATCGTACTCCCTAATTCTTCAGCAACATTCAACTATTGAGTCTTAAAGCTGGACACCTGGCATGAGCTCTCTCTCTATATGCCTTGTAGGTGTTATGCTGCCTTGCCACTATCGTCTTGTCTGAACGGGTTTATAGTGTCGCTGGCGCTTTCACCTGTCAGCAGAAAATGCTAACAGGCTCACTCTGATAAAAATGAACAAAGCCTGGATTAGCCCCGATTTGTCCACACCACCAGATGACAGCAACACATAAAGTGTTTTTGATATTCAATGTTTGAATTAGGCCCTCCAGTTGTTGCCTTCAAGGATATATGGATGATCCTCCTTATAATTTTTTTATGGCTTTGCACTGTGTGCAGAGTCTTTATGAGTGTAGAAGTACCACAACTGCACTTCCTTAATATTTGAATGAGGCACTCAAGTTGGTGCCTTCAAGGGTGTATGGATGACCCACCTTATATATTTTTCTGACTTTGCACTGTGTGCAGAGTCTTTATGAGTGTAGAAGTAAATGAGGCACTCCAGTTAAGTTGGAGCCTATTTATATATACACTGTGTCATTGCATCTCTGAAACTGGGTCTAACTATGTATAGCACTGGCCAAATCAGTCCATCAGACTCCTTCAATAGAATATTAGCCTCCAATATATACAGCTCTGGCAAAAATTAAGAGACTACTGCATAGTTTTATAAAAATCAGCTTCTCTACATGTTTGACAGCCATTCCATTCCAGTGTCAGTTGAATTCCTACCAGAGTTCACCTCATTCTACTTAATGTGCTTCTGATTAGGTGATCACCTGAACCAAATCTTATATAACAAAGGAAAGTATAAAAAAACACTGCTGTGGTGTTCACAATCCTCTTGCAATAGGACAAGCTGGATGGCAAAACAAGTGCTAGTAATATCCCAAAAGTAATAGGAATGAAAAAAATAACTTTTTACCATGCCAAAGGAGTTGAAAAGTATTGTGTGAGGAAAAGAAGGGCTCAATTCTGGCTTTACTAGCAGAGGGATACAGTGAGCCTCATGTTGCCTCCATCCTTAAAATTTCTAAGATGGCAATCTATTACAACAAGGTCAAGCAGCAGACATTGGGGACAACAAAGATACAGACCTGCAGAGGGCAAAAATGGCTCTCCACTGACCAATATGACCGTCATCTTATTCGAATGTCACTCAGCAACCGCAGGATGACATCAAGTGACCTACAAAAGGAATGGCAAATGGCAGCTGGGGTGAAGTGCACAGCAAGAACAGTTTGTAACAGGCTCCTAGAGGCAGGGCTCAAATCATGTAAAGCTAGAAACAAGCCTTTCATCAATGAGAAGCAAAGGAGAGCCAGGCTGAAGTTTGCCAAAGACCATAAGGATTGGACCATAGAGGGCTGGAGTAAGGTAATCTTCTCTAATGAGTCTAATTTTCAGCTCTGCCCAACACCTGTTCGTCTAATGGTTAGACGGAGACCTGGAGAAGCGTACAAACCACAGTATCTTGCACCCACTGTGAAATTTGGTGGAGGATCAGTGATGATCTGGGGATGCTTCAACAAGGCTGGAATTGGGCAGGTTAATCTTTGCAAAGGATGTATGAATCAAGCCGCATACAAGGTTATCCTAGAAAAACAGTTGATTCCTTCTGCTCAGGCAATGTTAACTCAACTCTGAGGACTGTTTTTTCCAGCAGGACAATGCGCCATGCCACACAGCTAGGTCATTCAATATGTGGATGAAGGACCACCACATCAAATCCCTGTCATGGCCAGCCCAATCTCCAGACCTGAACCCCATTAAAAACCTCTGGAATGTAATCAAGAGAAAGATGGATAGTCACAAGCAATCAAACAAAGGACTGCTTAAATTTTTGTACCAGGAGTGGCATAAGGTCACCCAAAAGCAGTGTGAAAGACTGGTGGAAAGCATGCCAAGATGCATGAGAGCTGTGATTAAAAATCATGTTTTTTTCACAAAATATTGATTTATGAACTCTTCCTGAGTTAAAACATTAGTATTGTTGTTTCTAAATTATTATGAACTTGTTTTCTTAGCATTATTTGAGATCTGCAATCACTGCATTTTTTGTTATTTTGACCATTTCTCATTTTCTAAAAAAGGACATGATAACATGCTAAATGGGACGACTAGTCAAAAGAAAATAAGCATATAAAAAACGGACTGTAAAAATACTTTTTAAAATATTTGTTTATGTGTCAAACAGGGACAGTCAGGCAGGGTATTTAGAAAGGAATATACAGATGTCTGAAAAAAGTGTTTGCCCCCTTCCTGATTTCTTATTCCTTTGCACGTTTATCACACTTAAATGTTTCAGATCACCATACAAATTTAAATTTTAGACAAAGATAACACAAGTAAACACAAAATGCAGTTTTTAAATGAAGGTCTTTATTATTCAGGGAAAATCATTTCAAACCTTCAGTGCCCTGCAGTGTCAGACTGGATCACATTGGGTCCACCAGAGAAAATTATTCTTGGGGCTCACTATGTAGCTACATAGAAATAAATACAAGGCCACCAATTGTGCAGTATAACATACCAATATCAGAGTATAATTTAAGGTAGTACACGTCTTAATGATTTAACTGGGGTTGAGGTAGAACCCCTCATATAATAAAATGTAGCCCCCCTCATAGAGTATAATGCAGCTCCCTGATGCCCTGGTGCCCTGTGTGAAAAAGTGATTGCCCCCTAAACGTAATTACTGATTGGGTCACCCTTAGCAGAAACAAATGAAATCAAGCATTTATAATAACTGGCAATGAGTCTTTTACTATTCTCTGGAGGAATTTTCACCCACTTATCTTTGTAGAATTGTTGTAATTCAGCCACATCAGAGGGTTTCAAAGCATGAACCACCTTTTTAAGATCATGCCACAGCAATTCATTCGGATTAAGGTCAGGACGTTGACTAGGCCACTCCAAAGTCTTAATTTTGTTTTTCATCAGCCATTTAGGTAGGTGTGGTCTTGCTGGTATGTTTTGGATCATTGACTTGCTGCATAATCCAAGTGTGCTTCAGTTTGAGGTCAGTAACAGATGGCTGAACATTCTCCTTCAGAATATTTTTGTAGACAGCAGAATTCATGGTTCCATTTACCACAGCAAGTCTTCCAGGTCCTGAAGCAGCAAAATAGCCCCAGACCATCACACTACCACCACCACATTTTACTGTTGGTGTGATGTTCCTTTTTTGAAATGCTGTGTTACTTAAACTCCAGAAGTAATTGGACATACACCTTCCAAAAAGGTAAACTTTTGTCTCGTCAGTCCACAGAGTATTCTCCCAAAAGTCTTGGGAATCATCAAGATGTTTTCTAGCAAAACTGACATGATCCTTTATGTTCTTATAGCTCAGCAGTGGTTTTCATCTTGGAACTCTGCCATGCAGGTCATTTTTGCCCAGTCTCTTTCTTATGGTGAAGTCATGAACACTGACCTTAACTTAGGCAAGTGAGGCCTGTAGTTATTTGGATGCTGTTTGGATGTTAGTGTGGCCTCTAGGATGAGTCATCGCTGCGCTCTTGGGGTAATTTTGCTCGGAAAGCCACTCCTGGGAAGGTTCACCACTGTTACTTGATTTTGCCATTTGTGGATAATGGCTCTCACTATGGTTTGCTGTAGTCCCAAAGATTTAGAAATGGCTTTATAGTCTTTTCCAGACTGATAGATCTCAATTACTTTGCTTCTCATTTGTTCCAGAATTTCCTTGGATTGCAGCATGATGTCTTGCTTTTGAGGATCTTTTGGTCTACTTCACTTTGCCAGGCAGGTTCTATTTAAGTGATTTCTTCATTGAGAACAGGTGTGTCATTAAACAGGCCTGCATGTGGCTAGGGAATGTGAACTCAGCATCCCAAAGATGAGATAAACCTCAGTTAATTAATGCTTTAAGAGGTGGGCAATCACTTTTTCACACTGGACCCTATAGGTCTGGATTTCTTTCATAATAAAGACCTTCATTTAAAAACTGAATTTTGTGTTTACTTGTGTTATCTTTGTCTAACATTTAAATTTGTTTGGTGATCTGAAATATTTACATGTGACAAACATGCAGAAGAATAGGAATATAGGAACGTGGCAAACACTTTTTCACACAACTGTACAATTGCTGGTGGTTTAGAGGGCACGAGGGACCTGTCTGGTTCCCTTTAAAGAATTTGGCTCATCTTACCCCAACGAACCCCTGATCAAGATTGGCCTACAAAAATCCAGTCTCAAAAAATGGTAACTCTAGAGTCAGTTGTACTTTTTCAACACGAAGACACACTGACAAATACTAACCTTCACACGTTCAGTATTTGATCAGTATTTTACATCAGTATTTGTAAGGTAAAACTAGGAGTGGGAGAACAATGCAGAAGTGGTGACGTTTTTCTATTATACTTTTCCTCTGATTGTTCCACTCCTGGTTTTGGCTTAAAAATACTAATATAAAATGCTGATCAAATACTGAATGTGGTCTTAATTTGAACCACTGTGACTACTGCTTGGTCACAGGTCTCCTCTAATACTGGTTCACACCCATAGTTGGGACATAGTACCCCAATAATAGGCATTCCCTTAGACCTATTTTTAGGCCTCTAGGCAATCAGTCCTCAATTTGAGATGCCCCTGGCTACAGGGATAATATATTTCTCGCTGACAGCCTCCTGACTTCATACACACTAGTCTTTGGAGTACTGCAGTCTCTCTGATTTATAGGTGCTACTGCAAACTTTGACTGGTTTTCTCACAGCAGCTCACTGCTCAAATCTTCTCATGGACTCTCCTTCACTAACTCACATTTTGGCACGTCATCTCAGCATTACAACCCTCTTCAGTATGCCAGCATATGCGTCTGTAGACAGACACCTTCTCCTTGCTGGCACTCAGGCATTTTTATTTCTGGTGCCCACTGCACTGACCTGGTACTTGCACCAGACCATTAGAAGGATGGGCTATCAAGTTCATGAAATCTGTGGGTTACCAAGCCAAATAATCATATAGCAACACAAAGAATAACAATAAACATTCAGTATATACATGTAATATATGAGAAAGGGAGCAAACAGATTGATTCTGATGTGCAACTTGATAAGGATTACACTAAGCAAATTTTCTCTTAGTAGTATAATATAAACAGCATTTTGAGTAACACAATAGAATAATTTAGTCTTAAAGAGGAACAGTCACTTGGTTAAAAAATTGAGTCAAATTCCATGCAAAAATCCCTCAGATCCTCTAATTCTGACCCTTTTTTTTGTTTGTTTTCATTTTTGGACATCGTTGCTTCATTGCACAGATATTCACATTTGTTTCTTTTGGAAAAGAGATGTGCGAACTTATTCGAAAAACGTTTGCCAATCTCAAATATGGCACGAACGTTACACATTCGGATTCGTGTTCGGATTCCTGAGCTTTTTTCCTAACAATCGGCAAATGTCGGCCAAAGTTCGGTAAATGATGGAGTTCACAAAGGCTTCTTTCAAACGTCAGTGTTTTCTGTAGCAGCACAGGCCGCAAAATGTCCCACGCACATGCACACTGACGACACACTAATATTAATAGCCTGGGAATCTTTGTGAATATTGTCTCTTTCCCAAAATAATAACATCAGCCCCCAGCCATCAGCTTTCCGTCTGCTGATTATAAAAATTATAGGGGGGCCCCAAAGCGGTATTTTTAAATTACAAGTGTTTGGATGCTTAAAAAATATAAAAGATGCCGTACTCACCCTTACTGATTGCTCACAGCTCTGGTTTTGAAGCTCGGTCCAAAGTGTTCTGTGCTTCTTGGTGCCATCTACACACATTGCAAATGCCCGCTCAGCTAAAAACTGTCTGATAAACGTCCCTTCTGCAGCCAGTAGTTGGCTGAGTGGGCATTTCGAGTTTATCAAGTCCCTTTAATAGAAATAGTTGATTGTTTTGAAATTGCATCAACTCAGAGTGAAATGTATCATACATATTTATAGGCTGATAGAGGCCTAAAGTGAACTTAACACGATATATCCACTAGTGCCTGTTACATAAAAAAATCCGATAAATGGGCCAATTAGTCCACACAGCATATCCTCATCCATTACTAAATCCTCCTATCAAAAATTAAGAACTCTGCTTTTTCAAAATGGACCAAATTTTATTAACACATAAACAACATTTAAAAACATATAAGGGTTATGGGGTGGTACAAGATAACACATCACAGGGCAAAACCATATACATAGATGGACAGTGTGAATAAATGTAGAAATTTATTACACAAATGCTACTCCCTAAAGGGAATTGCAAAACTGAATTAAGTTCAATATTTTGTGCCCAGAGCAAGGAGAGCAACATAGAAAAGAGGAAAAAAAGTGAAATTACACGCAAACTAACAATGAATTGTCATCACGGAATTACAACAGACATAGTGGTCATATCAAACGACTTTCAGTATCCTTACAAACAATGCAAAATTATTTGCAGTATCATTTTCCTTGAAGACCAAACCAGGTAGTATATTGCCACCTAGTGTGTATACCAATAATTTGGACTGCTAGTAAAGACAATCCGCTCTTAAAATCCGTGTCTCATAAAAGACTTACAGTAAATTTAGCACATAAACTCATGTGAAAAAGAGTGTGTCAAAATGTGGACATGCTAGACACTCTCAATATATGTTCTTGATAGATAGTGTATCACAGCACAAGGGGTAGAATGCATCAGGAATCAAAAAACTGAAAATTCTTGTATAAGGTGCAAAGTGCAAACAGATACTGTATCTTCCCGGTTAAGTTTCATCCCATTAATTGGGCACATTAATTACCACTGTTCAGTAATGGTCCGCTATTTCATAGATCCCCTTGATGCACGTTTCGCGTCAGCTTCTTCTGAAGGGTTTACAGAAAACTGAGCTGGCAATCACAGATAAGGATCTTCATCTTACTAATGCGTGTATTCTATAACCTTACCAGCATTCTCATTGGTTCTCAGATTTTGTTACTTCTTTTTGAGTTTACCATGATGCGATATTGTATTTTATTGCAGAATCATTTGATAACATTACACAACTGGTCTGTACTTTGGATAGGTTTACTAATGCTAAAACTCCATTGTAATGCAACATAGGCAGCAATTCATTATAAAATTATATTAAAATCACAATTATTCAATGCCTTTAAGGGACGAAAAGGTCACAAGCCTCAGCGTCAAACATTTCATGATAGTCACAAGGTCACTTGCCAATATTTTATTCATGGTGAAGTTATAGTTATAGCGATTTTACAAGGGCTTACAAGGGACATTGTGTTTCCATAAAGCACTAGATGTACAGATAGCATACAGAACCGTATTACATAGTTTATAAACCATAAACACTATATACTAATGTATAATACACATGTGTATATTACCTGTACCATAGTTGTGTCTATACATGCTGTAGCACAGACCTAGACCATGCCATCTCTGATATTGTAATCTGTGAATTCTCTAAAGACATTATTCTTAATACTAAGTAACAATAGCTTTCTTTTAGAGTTTGTAGCAGTACATTCACCTAAAGTAAATTATTACCATTGTTTGATTTTTTTTTTATAGTGTTGATTTTAACACCTTATTGACCAG